>JBCEWC010018141.1:0-12115 GCA_038996855.1 Solanum aculeatissimum
ATAAATCAACGTGTGACGATATTTGACTGGATATGAAATTTATGATCTAAAACAAGTCATAGATATTTGTACGACTATAAATCAACTCATTCAAAATAAAACTAAAAGATTTAAGTTAAACATTTCTAAATAAAAACTATGATATTGATTATTTTGGACTAGACTAGAAAAAGAGTATGCCACATAATTTTGGATGGAGGGATCAGTATAATTGTTTATTTTTACAGTTTTTTGGGACATATTATTTTGAATAAAAAGATGAAAGACTAACTTGTATGCCGTGTGATACCAATTCTCTGTGCAACTCCTCCAATGCAACAATTCCTGATGTATCAATGCTCATTACACCTGCAAACAATGTCATCAATCTAAGTTTTGGCCTATTTGTAGTGTTGCTATTTTCGAAATTCGACAAGATTTTTCTAATATTTTTTGTTAAATTTTAAAATTTCATTATTGTGCTTAAATCTAACAGCCAGAAATTTACCCAAAAGTAAAAAATTTGTGCAAGTAAATAAGCTTACTTGACATATCTAGCACTAAAACACGAATCTTTTCCTTGGTGTGCTCTTCAGTTCCATTTGTCACTGTGCTCAATATCCTAAATGGAAAGAAAAAAAAAATTATTCACTTTTTGTTTTCATTTTGCTCTCTAAAATTTAGAAATTTTACCTTCCTCTTATGAAATTAGCATTTGCAAAGCAGAGTGAAGCATTGTTCACTTTAATAATCAAGATTCCTGGAGTTTCAGTGGCCACAGGAAATTGAGTAATGTCACAAAAGGTGTCTGTCCCAGGAAGTCTGCCTTGGAGTTCTACACTTGGTCTGATGGTACCAACTATAATTTTACCAAATGAGATGCCAACCTGTAGTAATCTCATTAGGTCTAGCGGTTAATAAAGTGATGAAAATTAAGTTATAAATCTTAATAAAGACAAAAAATTGTTTTAGTAACTTGTGATAAATAGTCTAATTCGATACAAACTGACGAGAACGCTATTATTTATTTTTTAAAAGAGAAAAAGGTTTAAGAATTATAAGTGGACTTTGATGGTTAAATTTGAGATAGCATTTGACACATATACATAGTGTGGAATCAGATGTGGTCAATTGAATTATACCTTATCCATAAAGCATAGACAAAAGTTGTTGTTTTGTGGGCAAATTGTTACTAAAAGTTGAAAAGAACATGACAGATGAGCAAAGAGTGGACATGAGTCTATTATTTTTGGAGCCAAGGAAAGAGCATCACCTACTGTCCATGTATTGTTTACTAGTAAAAGAATCCAACTCCATTATACAACGATGGAACCCACAAATGACTTAAAAAAGGACTATCTAAAATATGAACAGATGTAGTTACCGCGATTAGAAGACCAATTTCCACAGAGCCAAAGAGTACTCCCAAGAAGGCAGCAATGCAAATAATGAAGTCTGTCTTATCCACTTTCCAAATATGACATGCTTCACTAATGTCAATTAGTCCTGGAAGAGCTGATATGATAATTGATGCCAGTATTGCTAATGGAGTATAGTATAATAGCTTTGTTAGAAACTCTAGAGATATGAGAACTGTGATTGCCATAACTATGTTTGACACCACAGTTTCACATCCTGCACTGAAATTCACAGCTGTTCTTGAAAATGAACCTGCAACAATCATGTAGTAAAAAGTCGTGAGCAATTTGAAGTGTATGATCATCTAGGCTAAAAACTTAATCTGTTAGAGGAAAAACACTTTTTTAAAGATTTGTCTAATTGGAATGTTTACCGGTTGCTGTGTAGCAAGAAGTTAAAGATCCAACAAGGTTCATACATCCCATGGCTAACATTTCTTTGTTTCCATCAAGGTGATAGCCTTTGATTGAAGCGAAAGATCGACCAACAGCAATTGCCTCCTAAGGAAAGTTTAATAACATTGCCTGAATAAGGATGTTTTATGAGAATCATGAAATGGAAATGAGAGGAGAAAGAGTAGAGACAGACAGTGAGAGCAACGATAGCACAAATCAGTCCAATTTTCGTGAGTTCTCCAATGTGTGGACTATTGAACTGTAATTGGTGAAGTGAGCTTGGATTGATACCCCCTTTGAAGTGTTTTACAATCTTAACTCCATGTTGATCAGCTTTTGTCAGATAAACTATCGAAGTGGATAGTACAACCGATAAAAGAGGAGCAATTGCAGGTAGCCAGAACATTTTCTTGTTCCTTTTCCCCTGTAATTTATCAAAGTTACAAAGAGATGAATAAAAATGCAAATGAAACAATTGCCATATGATCAGAGAAAATAGACTTCGAAACAAAAACAAGTTACTTACAATGAACCTGGTGATTAGGATGAAGATGAGGAAGGAACAGCCAAGTACAAAATTCAAAGGAAACCACTAAAAATGTAAAGGAAATTTTCGTAAGATGAAAAAAGCAACAGATAAAACAAGAATTGATTTCTCATATGATCACTTGACTAATAGTAATTATTATCTCAAGAGTGTCACTTTATTCATTGAGGAAAGTTACAATCAAGAAACATGACGACTTTCTGAAGTAATAACTATTAGTGAGTGACCTGAGAAATCAACCTGATAAAAGAAAGAACAGAAATTTCACAAATAAAGAAAAGGCTCACTGGTTCATTATGGAGTGATTTGTAAACAGCTTCTAGCACAGACACCACATCAGTCTTGGTTGTGAAGTGGTTAATTCCTAGCAAACCCTTTAATTGTTGGAGGCCTATTACAATGGCCGCACCTCCCATGAATCCAACTATAGCAGCATGTGATAGAAAATCCACCAGAAATCCCAACCTGATAAGTACTAAAAATTAACAGCCATTTTCCAGGAGAGGCAGTCATTTTAAAGGGAGAAAACAGAGTTCAAAGACTACCTGAATAGTCCAAAAACTGCCTGAAATGCACCAGTGAAGAATGTAGCAGTGAAAACAAGATTCCTGTAAGCGATATGATCAACGGTGGGGTCTATAATTTTGGGAACCAATGCAGAAAGCAATAGTGATACAACAGCAACAGGGCCAATGGCTATCTCTCGTGAACTTCCCATCACAGCATATATCAGTGGTGGAACAACACTGGTGTCTAGAACACAAAAAAGTGGGGAAATCAATAAACTAAACCAAAAAATGAATCAAAGATATATACTAACTGGTATCTTTGAACTTACATAAGCCATATTGAGGATCAAGTTTCGCAAGATTAGCATATCCAATACTCTGCAAGAAGATATACATTTGAAACCAATATACCAAATACAGTTAGGACCAAAAATTAATGTATAAAAATACGATTTTTTTTAATACCTGAGGTATGCAGAGACTGGCAAGAGTTAAACCAGCCATTATGTCATGCTTAAACTTTGTACCTTTATAATGTCTTCCCCAGCTAAGGATTGGAAATAAGCCTTTCAAGAAAGAAAAGAAAGCTCCATTTCTTGATTGTTTTGTGGTTTTTCCAAAAAAAAATTTAACTGAATCAATGAGTTGATGGCAAAGACTTGGTGGATTAGGAGAAGTCAGTAGCCACTGAGTCCTCTGGTTTCTTGCAGTATCACTAGCTGCATCAAGTTGTTGTAGCTCAATGTTGAAGCTCTCATTGGCTAGTGATCCCATGCTGTTTCTTTGAAGTGTTTGGGTTAACTCTGGAGCTAAACTCCTCTTGTCTCATAATCTAGATGAAGTATAAATACTACTCCATTGGTACTCTTTTTTTTCTGTTCACTTCCTAAGACTTCCAAAAAAAAATTTATATTTGACTCGAACGCACCATCGTAAGTCAGTACCACTCTCCAATTTATGTCATGTTATCTCCTTTTCATTCTGTCTCAAAAGATATTCCCGCTTCAACTTATTTGTCTGATTTTAAATTGACACCAAATTTAAGTTAAATAGTAACTTCATATCAGTCAAATTTCTGTTAAGATAGTAAGGCACTCATTACTTTGAAATAGGTTGAATTCATTATTATGTTACTATGTATATTAGTTCTTTTAGATAATATGAATTGTAGAAAGATTCTCAAGGTGGTCTATAATGGCAATCAGCTATTTTCTCTCTTTAATTTTTGAGTTTGGTGCAAAAACAAAATTCACATAATATCAAGTCAATTTTTTTTCTAGAGTCAAGTATTTAATATTGATGAGTCAACTTGTACATCATCTTCCATTAGTAATTCTTTTATGGACTTTTAGAAACACTTGATAGTCCTGTTGAGTTTACGTACTATCTTTGTTCTAATCCACTACTCTATCTGCGGAGCTTATAATTTTAACATGTTGAGTCGACTCACTTTAGTCTTTCTGGTTAACACCCCAAAGAACATCACAAAAATGGAGGAAAAAAGACCTTTTCGGCTGTGGCGACTCTAAATAGGGTGAAATGTTGATGTTTTAATTTGTTTGTCTGATTTTGATTAGAATAAAATTTTAGAAACTTACTTCCTCTGTAGTAAATGATAGGGATAATTTTACCAAATCACCCTTTGAATATAATTAATACAATATATTGAAAAATATAATAGGGAAATAACTATAATTAATGACAAGGGTAAATTAGGAACTAAGTATAAAACTATCTCTTGATTTCATAAACCGGACAAGTATTGTTGGACATTCTAAAATAGTATAGGATCAAGTAAAAATGGACGTGAGAATAAATAAAACTTGTGATATAAAACTAAAATTACATAAAATGTACCAAGATATCCTTTAATTCTTGTGCTAGAGATTCCGTGCACCATCAAAGGTGGCTCCTGAGGCAATTTACAAGAATAATCTTAAATCTGAAAGTAAACGATCTTGAACTTTTATTCCCAAATGTGCTATGAACAAAACTTCAAATATTGCTTCACGAGTAGTACTTTGCTATGGAATGAGCAAGATCAAAAATTAAATATATTTTTTTCCCATCTTTGTATGAACCTGAGACTCAAATGCATCCTCAGATTCCGTTACTATATCTACAGTAAAAATTAATAATTTGGCAAAGAACATTTATTTATTCTACTAGACAAAATTTAATGGGGCAGGGTCCAAGAATATTCTAGCTTGACAACTTGAGTGATGGCAGATCTTTTTGTCCCAGATATTTAACTACTGTTTCTTCAAAACTTTGTAAGATAACTCAAATACTATGTTTTTAAACAACATTAACGGGTTGTTTGATTTGGATATAAGTTATGTTAGGATTAATTATGTTGGGATAAGTTATATTAGGATAAGTTACGCTGAGATTAGTTATGCTAAGAGTTGTTTTTATTGTTTGTTTGGTTTGTGGTATTTAAATTGGATTCATTGCATAATTTTTAAGAATAAGTTGTTTGTTTACAAAAATACCCTCCATCTTATTTAACTTTTTTTTTTTTACAAATAAAATTTCCATCTTATTTAACTTTAAATAAAAAAAATTCATCTTATTTAACTTTTTAAAAAAATAAAATCTCCATCTTATTTAGCTTTAAAATAAAACTTTCATTTTATTTAGCTTAAAAATAAACTTTTCATTTTAAGTTTATTAAAGTAAAATTTACTATCAAAATTATTTATATTTTAGAGTTATGTATATTTTAATTAATACATAATATATAATGTTTAAGTGAATAATAAGCTATTTAATTAAAAATATGTAATTTAATAGTGGAGTGAATATTTTTAATGTAAGTCAAAATATTCAATAAACATAAGTATTAGATAAATAAATTCAACTTATAATATATCCATAGATAAAAATAATATTTATAAAATATAATTTTTAATAGAAAATATATTATCATAAAAATAATAATTAATTAAGATTGAGAATGTTATTATAAATATAGTTAAAATTATGTTAATATGCATGATGTAAAAGTGGTGTATAAAAGTGAGTTTATGGAGGGTATTTTTATTATTTCGCATCCTTTATCCCAGGATAAGTTAACCTGGGATTATTATTCCAACCTTTGCAACCAAACAGCAGATTAAAGGACACACAAAAGTTATCCTGAGATTAATTTCTTTTATCCATCACACCAAACGACTCCTAACTTTATTTCTTGGAAATCTCTAAGCAATATTTTTCTTACCTAGCAAAAACTAAAAGCTCATCAAGATTTGAGAAAAATGAAGTTTTGCAAATGTCCGTTCAGCAAAAATAGCATCAATTGTACTCGTTCGTCTTATTTTAGTTGTCATAGTTTTTATTTTTAGAGTCAGATTATGTATGCTTTGACTAACATTTTAAGATATATATTTTTTTATCATATTGATATGAAAAAAATTACAACCAATAATAATTTTTTTTTTATAGTTTTTGAATACCTAATTTTTTTAATTTTAAAATATCAAATTAATTTGATCTAATTAAATTTTAAAATTAGTCAAATTAACTTTCAAAAATTACAATATGACAATTAAAATATGACGAAGATAACACAATTTTATTTTATTTTTGAGAACCAAATTAAAAGAAGTTTTTCAAATTCACTTTTGGAAAGTGCTCTGAAGAGTCAAAAATAGCTAGCTAGTTAGAAGATTAAGATGAGGATCAGATTTGTAGGTATTAGATTCCAAACTAGTAGGCAAATATACCTACTTCACATTAACTAGTTTGGCTTTAAGCGAGTTGTACATAAATGTCAAATCAAATAATATATTATTTTTAAATAATATTAATATTATTAAATTAAAAATTTAAGTAAATGAAATAATAAACTATAATTTCCTATGAATAATGAATATACATTTTATGATTATTAATTGTGAGAATATTTAAAATTAATTGTAATATGCAGAAATTAAAAAGTCACTCTCAAAATCTCTTAATTATATTTTTTAAATATATCTTCTCCTCCCCTCCCCTATAATTCATTGCTTAGTTTTGTTGTATTGTTGGAGTTCCTTTTTTTTTTAAATACAATATAAATATAAAATATAAAACATAGAAGATGTACGAAATTGGATGTTTTTAGTTAGAATTATTATAGTAAATTAACATTCAAGTTAGGGAGTGCACAAATTCTGTTGAGTTTCGAACTCACTCAACGGCTACATATTACCCTTGACTATAGATATACTAACTTGAATGTTTTAAGAAATAGAAGAATAGAAAACTTTAAGAAATTTTAAATCCCTCTCTTCATAACCATCAAAGGTCAGCAATTATGTTTATTGTACCTTATCAAAAAATTAACAAGCCTTTAAAAAAGTTACAATCCTTTTGAAAATGTCATAACTCATCAGAAAAGTCACAACTCTTTGGAGAAGTTACAATCATTCAGAAAAATCATAACCTTTCAATAGAAAAGGTATCTACTTTTTAATATAATATAAATAAATAAATATAATATAATATAAAATATCATATATTAAATTAAATATTTTAAATTGAAAATATTATAATAATTTAATATTCAAATTAAAAAGTTTATGCTTTTAAGATAGTATAATTGATAGATAGATGTACATGTGTACCAAATATGTTAGACATGAGCTTCACGACCAAATATGTTGTGCTCCGGCAGATAAGTTTTTAATTTAAATTATGGGCTCGTGATACCTTTGATATATATACATTTATTTCTTTGATGAACAAATCTTATTTCAGGGAAAATAGCAAAATTTACCCTTGTATACATTTGAAATTAAAAGCCTATTTGTCAAGCTTTCAAAATTGGCATATTACTTTTTATAAAATGTAACGATTTGAGTTTGTTAATCAAGTTGCTCAATACGTTTATCATCAACATATGTTTGGCCATGACTTCAAAAAATACCATCGAAAAAAAATGTTCTTTTAGCTATTGAAGAAAAAAAAAATTACTATTCATCTTTCCCTTTATTATTTACCGCATTCCCTAGCAGCCATCTTTTTGCTTCTTTTTTTTTCGATTCAAATTCACCATTTTTTTTATGAAGGTTGCTTACTATCTGAGCAATTGCTCATGTTTGTCTAGCCAAACACATCAACTCTCTGAATAAATGATCTCTTGGGGTGGGGTGGGGGGTTCCAAAACTGGCTATAATCAACTTTGCCCTTTCAACATTTAGTCCAAACTAAGTTTCAATTCCAACCGTCCACATATTATCCATTTGGTGCAAGACAATCTTCTTTTAAGTGAATTTTTTTTTTTCCAAATTAAGCTATCCTGTTAAGAAACTTCGATCACGCAATAAAAAAAGTGAGTTCTAAAATTTATATCCAAACATGTGTGTACACACATATTTGTATATATAGGCGCGCGTGTGCGCACACAAATATACATTCACATGTATGTATGTATGTATGTATGTATACATATATATGTATGTGTGTGAGAGAGAGAGCTAATTCAATGGATCATGGATGTAGAGGTAGTGAGCTTATTAACGTTACGTATGGCATTGTTACTGTTATATTGGTTATTTGGTCCCCTATTCAATTATTGTCATGATAAGACTAAACCATATATATATATATACATATAAGTCTTTGATTTTTGGTTATTTTTGTCAGCGTTTTGTGTGCCTGTGCTTTTCGTTTTCTCAAAAATGGACCGATCACTTTACATAGTGCTCTTATAAAGCTATAGATATTAGATTCTCTCTATAGTGGCAACTTAACCACCCACAATATTGCTTCTGCCGACCTCCATGTGCACCCCTTACATTTTGTCGTCCCTATAAAACTTTAAACTAGCTACTTTGAAATATCCAATTTTTCCAAATTAAAGTCAAATACTTTTTGATTGAAAAGCACTCGTTTAGATGTGTGAATATAGTTTTAAAAAGTAGGAATTAATACGTATAATAGGTTGCGCTTTTTAAACTAGTCATCAAGTTTCATTTAGATCCTCGAATTATGACATGTTTCAATTGAGCTACTAAACACACATTAAAGTATTCAAATTACATACTTTAATTTTGATTCAAATTTTTGAAAAAATTGTGTGTGTTTTCAAGAGTCTATTATGTAGTTAACCACATAAAATATGTTATCTCTTTTAATTATATGCATAAACCGTAAAACCCCATATATTTTTCTAATTGAGATTGATGCATCTAATAAAGGAGATGAAATGTTGTAACTAAACTAACAAACAGACTTTTGAAAACACAATTTTGAATTGAAAATGTCTAATTGAAACACGTTATGATATGTATGCGTTCAACCTTTAGATACTCAATTGGAACAAATAGTAGTTCGACTATATATCTAAATGGAATTGCTGGCAAGTTTAAGCTTCTAGCGTGCAATATATTAAGCCAAGAGAAAATTGCATATAAAGTGCTGCGATATATACCCTTAATGGTGCAAAACATTACTAGAAAAATCTTTATTTGCTCAAAACGTATTAAAAAAAAAAAAACTTACGCATCTGAGCGCTCGTAAAAAATAATTACAATCACTAACTATAGCTAAACATACACCATATATATATTATCGACTAGCTGTTATTTTGATGGGCAACTATACAACTTAAAAGTTGCATTAAAATCAGTTTTAGGCTGCTCAAAGATAGAGGTGTGAAGATAAGTCCAACAAATATAGTCAAAATGTCCAGTGCTCCCGCAGCATAATCGCCTAACATATGTAATGCACCATTGAGTGGTCCGCTTCCCTACCATTGGCATTATATGGTCGCATCACAAGGCCTTTTCCATGGGATTTGGATGGTTTTCTTCAAAATGTTTTAATTTTTTTTCTCAAAACAAGACTTTTATTGAATATATTTTTTTTAAATGCTGTGGAGAATAATTTTATTTGAGCTGGACGTCATCTAGGAACATTAGAACTAAAGTTGTAATCTAAATAATGCATTTACTATATGAAAAATGATTATTTATTTCCTCAGTTCGTTAGACTCATTTTCTGATATATAATATAATTGATCCATCGAATACTATTTCACCTTAAGGTGGTTTATAGTGTTTTTCTTTTTTGAACCTAAATGAAGCAAGATTGAGTTCGTCCATTCTCATTGGTCTAATGCTTGAGTCGGGCATGTCTTCTTCCTTTGAGAATATATATCCATATCCCTCGTAGTGGCATCTCTTGCAAGAGCGTCAGCTACACCATTTGCCACCCTGAAATAATGGATGATCTCGCAATTCATAATATTTTGTATCAATTAGTCAGCATAAAATATTGACAGTTAATTAATTTACATGATTTCATAGTAATTCTGATACATAGAGGTTTAACTTACAATTTATATTAACCATAATAAGCCTTGATAAATTTCTACTAACAATTTTCCAAAAAAAACCATGAATGTCAATTATACATATGAAAAATGAGTGACTTATCAAAATAATGGAAAGAGTCCAAACATATTCCGATATTTGAAATTGGAGTAGAGCCACATTGAATGTGTTTAATGTGAGTGTAATTATTTAATTGGGCATGAAATATTATAAATGTATACCTCCAAATAAAATGAGCAACGTGGATCAAGAAATGATCAATCAAAGGTCAACTAAGAGTTGACTGATTTTACTCCAATCATCAAAAGTTAGGCAATACCTACATAGAACTCAAACCACAATGTCCATTAACTCCTATGTCATATCATCTTTTTGTTTTCTATTTTTTTGGATAATATGAACTTAGTGTTTGTGGTATAACAAAGACATGGTCCTAATTATTAACTCCAAATTATATATTACTATTAATAATGCTGCTATTTTATTTATTATAAGGAAAATAAGTCAATGTCATACTAATACACTAGTTTAGGCATTTATTTTTCTTAATTGTCGTCCTAATTACGGGTAACATGTTTTTTTAACTGTTGTCACTTCTCTCTTTTTAGACTCAATTCAAAACTAATAATTGTCTAACATTTTTTTTATTTTTTTGTATTTCTAGGAAACATTTCAGTGAGTTTAGAATAATTGAGTGGGTGTTTGAATTGTCTATTTTATTGATTTTTTACTTTTAAGTATTTTTTTAAATTTTGAGTCTTTTTTATTTCTTCAAGAAAGAGTGTATATATGTGTATGTGGAATATTGTTAGGTTGAAATTTTGTTGATTTGATAAATGGGAATTTGGTATGGGGTTTGATCCCATGTTAGAACTATTTTTGTGTAACTGAAAAGTGACAGCTGAAAAAAGTACACTATCAGTAACCAGTTTTGTGAGTGTTCTCGGGAGGTGTTAGTGTGTCAGGCTTCCTGGCCAATATAATTACTCTAGAAAGATATGATCAACCTATATTATGTGTAATCAACATTGACACAATCAGATTTTTGCCATTCATCTCTTTCTCAATCAAAGAAGTAAAAATTACTTTCATAATTAATATCAACCATGAAACAACAATGAATCTCAAGGTTGTCATTGTAGTTTTAAGCTATTTTTAGTTATATTTCTTTGTTCTTATCTTGTAAATCTAGTCTTGATTTATAAGAACTAGGTGTTCATTTCAACCTTGTCATTCTACGAAGCATAGCTAAATATATATATGTCCAATCTTGAAGTCTAAATTGATCAAAGGTAATTAATTTAGTGGACAAAAAAGTTATTGCTTAGGAGCTCGAGTTTCTGAACTATCATAACAAGGGGAAAGGGATTAAGAGTTTAATTCTAGAATTGCAAGAGTTTGTAATTGTTTGTTGCTCCTGGATGATAATGAAGTTGATGAGTTGAAAACTTGTGGGACAAATCGTGATTTTTTCTTTTCTTGAGCGAGATTTTCACGTAAAATACTTGTCTTCTTATTTATTATATTCTTTCATGTTCTTACTGTGTTAAGGGATTAGGTCGAATATAAGTTGTGAGAGCATACAAGCTATCAGATAGGATTGGGAAATGTGGAAGTCCATTTTTAAAGGTATATTTCTAGTTCAACGTGCTTGTCAAATAAGAATAAGGATATACTCTCTGTGATTCATTTTGTTATTTTAGCTTGATTGAGCATAATTGAAAAATAAAATAAAAGAGATACTTGAATCTTCGTCTTTTGCAGATTGAAAAAACTTGTTAAAAAGTGGTTATATTTGCCATGATAATTTTG
Source organism: Solanum aculeatissimum (assembly GCA_038996855.1). Taxonomy (NCBI): domain Eukaryota; kingdom Viridiplantae; phylum Streptophyta; class Magnoliopsida; order Solanales; family Solanaceae; genus Solanum; species Solanum aculeatissimum. The sequence continues at coordinate 11,984 of JBCEWC010018141.1, forward strand.
GTCATTTGTAGATTAATGAAAGTTGATTTAAAAATAATACTAAAGGAATGATAAATTTGTAATCATAGAGGAATTACCGAATTAGATAAATATTTTTTAACAGAAAGTTCACAAATAAAAAAGGTATTGTAG
>JBCEWC010018142.1:0-12115 GCA_038996855.1 Solanum aculeatissimum
TCTCAGTGTCATTAAGATATTAAGGGGTGAATGGAAGATTCCTTGGAAAATCATTGATATGGTTGAAGATATACATAACCTTTGGCAGGTCATGAACATTCATTTAAGTCACACATTCAGGGAAGGAAATCAATTAGCAGAAAATCTAACAAAGAGTGCTATTGAACATGACGGAAAGCAACAATTCTGGACATTCAATTAGAATACTAGAGACATGATAGTGCTAAAACTAACAAATTCTAGGTTAAGTAGCTTTCAAAAAGTGCGAAAACCAGCAAAAGATAGCACTAGGGTAGAGTTAACGCTCATGCATATACAAATGCTCCATGGTTTACGCTGCGTGAGCAACCCATTTTCCCCTCTTGACAACCTAAGAGACAAGAAGGAAGTCATATCTGTAAAACAGAAAAGGAAGGGAGAACCAGAAGGGACAGAAACATACATGGTCTGTAATACTACTTTTGTTCCTAGCCTTGTTAAGGTAGATTCACTGGGCAGCGGTCAGTAATCCAACAAGGAAACAGAAGACGAATGGAAAAACAGAAATGTAACTCACCTTTAAGAGCTGTAAAACAAGCACACCATAGAGATGAGGTTGAGATAGTTGCTGACCCAGAAACAACGAAGAGAGAATTTATTGTTGGGGACCAGGGAGTCAACATCGCTGTAGAAGACGGAGAGTTGAAGTCGAGGAGTTCCTTTTAAGAAACCCTGGCTTCCGTCAGAAGATAATATCTAAGGCGGTGGTTGGATGGGCCGGGTCTTGGACTTGTTTTATTTATACAATGTAAATGGTCCCATTGGCCCAGATGATTTAATTGAATAAAACGGCCCGATGGCCAAAGTTTAACTAAAAAAAAAGAATCTTTAACTTATGACTTTTGACATATGAGTATAAGTCAAGAATTGTTTAAATTTAACTTATTTTAAATGTTTCTGAGCCAAAATATTTTTTAAATTCTTTTAGTTTTTAAATAAATCTAAAAAGAATTATAGGTATTTAAGTTTAAGCTATAATAATTAATATAAATCAAAAGTGAATCAACTAGCACTAAAAGACAATCTAAAGTCCAAACATGCATTAATTTTACGAAAAAAGCAAAAATGGGTTGGCGAGTAATAAAAAACGCTCGCCTTCTGTGACATATATGAGAGCGTTCCCAACAATCACGCTGCCAACATTTCCTTCAACCATATCATCAATTGTTCTGCCAACCACGCTGTTATCATCGAGTTTCGACTGATCAGCCGAGCATAGCTCCTTCAAATTCTTTTAGATCGACGCTGATTTTCCAAATGTATTCACATTCATATGCCTAAGAAAAATCAATTAACATCAATTTTTTTTAAAAAAACTCATCAAACACTAAAAAAGACATGAATGGAGTAAAAATTAAGCTGCTAATTGGATGTCGCAAAGAAGAAGGTTTATCATCGGGCAATGATGATGACCTCTTGTTTTTAGTGGATGATCGAGTTGAGATGCTTTTTGATTTGTATTTTAAGTCAGATCTAGAATGTACTGGTAAGGATCTCTCCCCTGCCTATTTGTTTGAAGGGTTCTTGTCTCTGATCTGAGTCCTCTCTCATCCAAGCAGCTGAAGAAAAGCAAGAGTGAAACTACGAGCTAAAAGCAGGGGTACTCTTATTAAGAATATGAGACCACCTCCCACTTTTTTTTTGGTGTACTTGTTTGATGAGCGCTTTTAAGCCTAAGCGCCCCCTAAGTCAAAAGCTAGCCAAAGCAAGATAGAAGTAGCAGTCTTAGTAGTGGTTGCAGCTAGAACCTTTTTTTGACAATACTGTTTTCTTGTCTTTGAGAGGAAAAAAGTGATAGAGAGGAATAGTTTGAATTTTTCAGTTCTTTGTTTTGTTTACTTTTGGTTAACAGAGTTTATTGCTTTTTGAAAGGAGTAGAGACAAACGGATATTGATGGTGTGAGAAAATAAAGTTAAAAAATACAAACTTAGGACTTTTTAAAAAATTTATTCTGTTTTATGAAGCTTTGTTTTAAAATCTAATTATAGTAATAAGGTGTTTATTTTAAGAAAAATATAATTACTCTTTCAAGCGGCATAATTAAAAATTCAAGAGTCAAATAAAATTTTCTTTGACCAGAATTTTCTTATATGTCTCTTAAAAATGCAAATTGTTTATTATCAGAACTTATAGTATTTTTTATGTAACTAGATTTACGACATGTGCATTGCACACGTGGTATTTTAGATATATATGTATATAATCAATATTCATGAAAAGTCTACCTTAAAAAATATACACAATAATATTTCCAAATTTCCATGTTGATTCTCTAGTATTGAAGATGTGGGTTAGCAGGTTCCCAAAATCCAACTGTGGGGACCAGGTGCAGGATCAATAACCCTCACCATATGGCGAATGATTAGAGAAGGCCATTCAACTAACTCCTCCAGGCCGATGGCGTGTACAATCCCCATCTCTCGAAAGGTCGCCTTATTGTGACGCTCACCCCTAGGAAGCACTCCTTTGTGGACAACCTCAAACAACAACTTAAGAAACAGAGGTATCTCCCCCTTTAGCACTTCGCTCGGAGTAGTTGTAACCCTCTCATTAGTGAATTTGGAGGTTAACACACACCCAACATCATCCCTCCTAACCTACTCAGCCAGACCCATAGACGGAACCCTTAAAATCTAACCCAATTGAATCTTATCAAACATAATTTCAACCCCCAGGTCCTGGTATGTGGCAACACTACCCTCTAAAACAAATGGGTTCTCGTAGAACTTGACCACCTCAAGATCATGAACAGTGGTCTTTGTATCAAGGAACAGATGAACCCATCCCTGAGAACCTAGCTTTGCACACAGTTTCTCAACTAAGGGTAAGTGCGCACCGCATGATGAATGACCCTTCCCCGCAGAATAGCCTTGGACCCAAAATAATAATATTTCCCCATAATTTGAAATTTCTCAATATGTTCATTGAATTGGGGATAGCGGGGGTGGTTGTAGAAGAACCAGGTGAAGGCTTTCCCTCGGGAGAGGAGGGGATTCGTACAAGAGAAGAGGGGTCGACAAGGGACTTGCCAATGCAGACACATTTTCGACTGTAGGATGTACCGGTAGAGTCAAAGGTCCTCCGTTTTATTTGAGTCAAACTCCCTCGAGGACGAAGAGTAGTGTACTTAGTGGATGACGGCACCTGGGAAATATGTTATACCATACCTGCGTAGACCCAAGCCAAGGGCACATCGTCCATAGAATTCGAACTCTTAAGAGAAGGACTATATGGGGAAGGAGGGGGTAGGGTGGCTAGAGAAATTAGGGAAGTTGGAGGGGCGATTGCGAATGATGGAGGGTTAGGGTTTGGAGAAACGGTGTGACATGGAGAGGTATCAATAGAGAAGGTGGAAGAGGAAGAGAGTTCATTGATGAGCCATAAATGGGTAAGGCGGGGCAGTTCAACAATGGTCCAGTAGGGTTTGGAGACAGTGAAAAGGGAGCGAGGCGGAGAGTACGATAGGTCCGCTGAATGGGAAGGAGAGAAGCGGGGTTAAAGGTGACTGGTGGTGGGAAGGAGACAGTGGGTGGCAGGGATGGTGGTGGAAACTGGTTGTGAGTGGAGGAAGGAGAGGATGGAAGTTACCCCTGAGACAAGTCTTGGGGTCATGAAGGGGCGGTGGCATTTGAGTCGGATTATGAGACGAGAACCACCATTGTTCGTTCTTAATTTCTTGAAAGGGAAGTTAGTTTGTGATGTTTGGTTTTGGGAGTTGTGATGTTAATGTACGCATGGACGGTCTTAAAAGAATGATCTGGGGGAGTGTGAAAGGTTTCCAAAAAGAGATTGAAGGGATGTGATTAACACTGCAACCGACACTTAAGATCCCAAGAGAAGGTAATCATTGGCCTTTTGAGTAAGCAAGCTTCCAGCCAAAAAGAAACATATTAGTCTGAGAATGAGGGACCAGGTTCAGTTGATAGACCTATAAACATCTTCACTTTACAACATGCGTACATATATCAATGGAAGTAGTAGGGCAAAGACTTACTTGATGATCAAAGTTGAGAACCTTTTGATCTTTACCTCAGTGTGATGCTCCTGCTTGGGAAAGTAAGGGTAATATCAACAGTTCCTAGTGAGGGAGTCCAAGTGTAATCTCCTGGTTCAGCGGCCTGTGCAAAAGAGACAAAATCATTAAATCTATACAAACTTAAAATTTTAAATTGATCTGACTTAAGGTTCCCTGATCAACCCCAAATAGAGTCTATTGAGCTCAAAATGTTCCCAACTCAAGGCTTTGGTGAAGATGTCAGCCACCTGGTCCTCATTCTTGTAGAAGGTCATTTCAATAAACCCTTTTTCTACATTATCCCATAGGAAGTGATGTCTGACATCAATGTGCTTGATACACTTGTGGTGAATCGGGTTCTTTGCTATATTCACAGCACTCGTGTTATCACACATGATAGGAGTGCAATCAACTTTGACACCAAAGTCCAGTTGTTATTATTTGATCCAGAGAAGTTGGGCGCAACATGAGGTAGCAACGACATATTCAACTTCAATTGTAGATAGGGCAACTGAGTTTTGTTTCTTTGTGGCCCAAGAGACTAAACATGGTCCTAAAAAGTGTGTCATTCCTAAGGTGCTCTTCCGATCGACCAAGTACCCAGCGTAGTCAGCATATGTAAATCTAACTAAGTCAAACAAAGAACTGGTTGGGTACTTGAGGACCTGATTCATGATTTCTTTGAGATATTGCAGGATTTGTTTCACAACCTTGAGATGAGATTCCTTGGATTTTGACTGAAACCGGGCACACATACCTACATTGAACACTATATCTAGTCTATTGGCAGTGAGATACAGAATTTACCCAATCATCCCTTTATGCTTGGTTTCGTCCACACCCACTCTTGCTTCATCATTATACAACTTGGTGGTAGTTGTCATAGGGGTTTCACTAGTCTTGGCGTCAAGAATTCTGAACTTTGTAAGCAACTTAGAAAGAAGTTTAGTAGCCCCATCATGCTCATCTCAAACTCAATACCTATGAGTTTCGCAAACTCTTCCCCAAGGGCCTCATTAGTTCCTCCAAAGATGATGTCGTCGACATAGACCTAAACTATGAGGACATGACTGGCTTTTCTTTTGAGGAAAAAAGTGTTGCCAATCTTTCCCCCTTATATATCCATGACTTAATAAAAATCCATACAGTCTATCATACCAGCATCTAGGGGCTTACTTCAGTTCATACAATGTTTTATCTATTTTGTATACATAATCTGGATGTGCATGATCCTCAAAGCCTGGAGGTTGCTTGATGTAAACCTCCTCCTATAGATATCCGTTGAGAAAGGCACTCTTGACGTCCATCTGATACATATTGAACTCCATGTGGACTGCAAAAGCTATGAGCATTTTGATGGTCTCAATACGCACCACAGGAGCAAATGTCTCATCATAGTCAATTCCTTCCTTTTGATTATATCCTTGAACCAAAAGCCTGACTTTGTTTCTAGTGACCATACCCTACTTATCCATCTTGTTTTTGAAGACCCATTTAATGCCAATGATGAAGCGGTGTTCAGGAGGGGGAACCAGGTGCCACACTTTGTTGCGCTCAAACTGAAGAAGATTTTCCTGCATTGCAGAGATCCATTCATATCCAGTAGCGCCTCTTTGACATTTTTTTGGTTCTTTTAGTGGCACATATGCAAAGAATACACACATATTTTGAACTTTGACCTAGTGGATATGCCTAATTCCAAAGGAGTCAATAGATTCTCTAATGAATAAAAGCTTCTATGCTTCCAGTTATGACCTTGATCCTCAGGTTGTGGATTGATTTGTGCAATACCAGAGGGACCAACTCCATCATACACTGATGTCCCTGAGGTTCCAACTCCATCAAATGAGCTTTGTTCTGATGACTCAACTATCTATGGGAGGTGGACTTGGTTGAGTTGGAGGAGCTGGTGATGCTGACTGAGTTGGAGGAACGGGTTCGCTGGGATTCCACCCTTCTTCATCATCAAAGTCTCTTCTATGATTTTACATCCCCAGTTCATGTACCTATTCCTGCAAAACTTTCTTAGCTACAATCTGGCTTCATCAAATATAATATGTGCATTTTCTTCCACACACCTTGTTCTTTTGTTGAAAACTTTGTATGCTTTACTTTGTCCAGAATAACCTAGAAAGATTCCCTCATCACTCTTGGTATCAAACTTCCCCAGCGCATCCTTCCCATTATTGTGTATGTAGCATACACAACCAAAGGAACGGAGGTGAGCTAGATTTGGTTTTCTTCCTTTAAGTAGTTCATAGGGTGTTTTATTCAAAATAGGTCTAATCAAGCATCTATTGATGAGATAGCAGTCAGTGTTCACGGATTCCGCCCAATAGGTCTATGGGAGGTTGCTGGCTATCAACATAGTTCTAGCCATGTCTTCCAAAGATCTATTCTTTCTTTCGACCACCCCATTTTGTTGAGGTGTTCTAGGGGCGGAAAAATTGTGAACCATACCATTTTAAGTGCAGGATCTCAAGAACTTGGAGTTCTCAAAGTCTGTACTATGATCTGTTCTCAAGCTCATCAGATGATAGTTCAATTTCCTTTGCACCATTGTAGCAAACACAGTAAACACATCGAACGTTTCATCCTTGGATTTGAAGAAGAAGATCCATGTGAATCTAGAGTAATTATCTACAAGTGTAAAAACATACCTGTTACCTCCTCATTTTGCACTCACATTGGTCCCCCGTAGATCCATATGAACCAGTTCCACGAGTCTATGAGTGCTCACCAGACCGATTGGCTGGAAGCTATTTTTGACGTGTTTTCCTTGGGCGCATGCACCAAAAATTTGATCCTCATTAATCTTACCTTCTGGTATACCCAGAACCAATTCCTTGGATATCAGTTTGTTAATTGTCGAGAAGCTAGCATGATCCAGTCTCTTGTACCACAAGATGGTTTCATTTCTCAGGGCACTAAGGCATTTCAGCATAGGTTTCTCTGGGCCACTAATATCAACCTTGTATACATTCTTGTGCCTTCTCCCCCTGAGTATGAGCCTCCTGGAGGAGGAGTTGGTCACCTTGAACTCTGAAGTGGTAAAGAACACATCATTTCCTTTGTCGCACATTTGAGAGACACTCAACAGTTTATGCTTTAGTCTCTCCACATAGTACTCATTTTAAATGCATTGAGACAGTGATGGTCCCACTTTTCCAATTTCTTTGATTTACCCTTGATTACCATTTCCAAAGCCTATACGTTCTCCTTAGAAACCACTCAGTAGAAGGAAGTTGCATTTATCTCCTGTCATGTGTCTGGAGCATATGCTCTCTAAGTACCACTGGTTCACTTTTCCTTCTACTGGTTCCTGCACAAATTAGCAAGGGTTAGTTTTGGGTACCCATAAATCCATTTGGTCCCTTTTGGTAGTAGAAAGGATGAATAAGATCCCGTTTAGCCTAACTTGGTAGGTCCGTTTTTCCCTTTCTAGTCCCTTTTACTATAAATTGTATTTAGATCGATGATGATTTTGTTAAAGGCCTTCGTATTCTTGCTGCTCCTATCCCTACTGTAACTTGTCTTACCACACAGGGTACATAGAGTGCCATAGTTGGCTACACCCCCATTGGGTTCCTTTATTTTGAACCCAATTCCATATTTGGTGGTAGACTGACCTTACTACATATCATCGAGCATGGTAGAGGACCTGGTCCACTTCATATTATGTTTTAACTTAGCTTTGGTCTAGTCAAGTTCCTTGAGAAGAGCTTCGTTTCTTTTAGACAAATTAATTAGCTCATCTCTAGCTCTTTTGCCTTCCTTTCCGGGACCAATTGAGCCTGACTCATCACATTTTTCTCTTTTCTAGAGGTCTTGAAGTTGTCAATCTCAGTTAGTAGTTTTTGGTTGATACTTTCAAGGCTTACATTCTTAGTTCTCAACTGAGCATAGTCCTCAAAGAGATGTTCCTTGGAATTGTAGATGGTCAAATAGACATCAATTAGGACCTATGACAAGGATTCAAACTTTTTCTTAGAGTAGGTGTAAATATTAATTTTGACTTGTTCAAAGCTTACCTTGGTGTCCAACAGAGAATTTTTCTTGTCATAGGAACCTAATCCTGCTATCAACATCATGTTCTCTTCACCACACACAACCTTGCAGTTGTCTGGTTCAACAGTGGTCACTGTCACCGCCTTGAATGTCACGCCTCGGGAGGGTACCCTTGGCATGGCTGACACTTGAAGAACCATTGTTAATTTCCTAAGAGAACCACTTTATCTTACTCAACAACCAAAAAATACTCCAAATAAAGAACATCAATGAAATAATAAAGCTCTTGTAAAATGATTTCCACTGACCAAGTTTGGAAAATAAATACTCAACAAATCATCTACTCAATATCTATGAAGCCTCTAAATCTAAACATCTAGATGGTACCATGACAAGTCACGGCTACCCAACTCAAAAAAATAAAATACTAAGTGAAAGTAAAAGGGCTCTTCCGAAAGCAAGGCTCACCAAGTCTGAAACGGGGACTAGTCTGAAACGATGCGCCTGTTGAAGACCTCTAATACCTGCCTCTGCATCATAAAATGACGCAGTCTAAATAGATGTCAGTACATTGAATATACTGGTATGTAAGATGGCTGGAAAAGAGAGGACATACTCAAAGATACTCAACTTAAGTAACTCAACTCAGTAAGACATGCCAGTTTAAGAATAAAGTCATGCTTTGAAAGTAAACTCAATAATATGCAATTTAGTCAAATTACTTATGCAAAAATTAGGGAGTTTCTCTGACTGACAACATCTTACCACCCTCGTTGGTGATGCACAACGATCGCGACGTCGTTGCTCGCCCGCCCATTACTTGCCAAGGTAATGACGCTCAACTATACATCATGGATCCATCATCCTCGTCCATCATTTTGGGATAGGGGTTGTCAGAGTTAACTACACAACTATCCTATGCGGGTAATGTAGTTCTGGAGTTTTGAGCCATCAATTACTCTACCCAACTCGGTACTCAATACTAGTCCTAAAATATGTACTCATATCTATCAAATAAATATATTATTCAAAAATATCTCATCAAGTTTCATTGGATCTTAATTTAAGCATTGAACTCATCTTAAACATTATCATCATCATCTTCCATCAATAAATATGCTTTAAAATCAATTACATCATCATCAAAATACTTCCTCAAAACATTAAATGCTTTCTTTAAAAATATGCTTAAAAAATCTTTACATATCCAACAAGACTCTTTCTCAAATTATTATTTATGCTCTAAACTCATATTCATGAAAACTCAATAATGTTCAAAAATCATCTTTGTTAAACATACAAATGACCATAAAGTCTCAATTTGAAATAATGCATAAAATCAAATATAGTCCTCAATTAAGGTTCATGTGAGTGAAGACATAAACATTCATTCAATCAAATACCTAATTTATGAACATCATCAATATGATTTTATGTACAAAGAACTCAATAGGATAATAGAAAACTCAAGAAAACAATTCAAGAATTAGGGTAAAACTTTACTCGAACTAAATTACAAGGAACCAACATGTGGGGCGCGTGGATGAACTCAATCCAATGCTATGAGTGTAGCCTTACATACTTGGAAATTTAGATTTTTGAAAAACTTTGAAGAAGACTCTTAATTCTCTTGAAACCTAAGCTTTTCTCTTCTTGGAGCCTTGTTTAAAGTCTTGGAATAGATTTTGAGCGTAAATAAACTGATTAGTTATGTTTAGGGGCTTATATAGGCGTAAAAACGTCAGGTTTAGATTTTAAAAGGGTGGGAAAAGACTAAAATAACCCTTCTTAAAATGTTGTCAAAGTCGTCCATGGCCCATCTACGGCCCATAGAAGATTTCACAGCCCGTAGGAACCCACCCGTAAACCTTTCAATAAAATTTAGAGCTACTGGGTTGATCCACGAGCCCAATCTATGACCCTAGATAGATCCATGAAGTCTGGGGCTCAAAATTGATTTTTCAGGACTTTTTCCATGAGTGAACAGTACGGGTCATACGTTAATCCACTACCCATAATAGGTTTCGTATGTCCAACTCTGCTCTGGCAGTCTTCGTAAAACAGTCATAACGTTTGACTCCGAACTCCAAATAAGGTGAAAGCAGTTGCGTTGCAAAGCTAATTCAAAGAGATTTCATTTGTTAGGTCATGGGAAATCTAATTCTATGTATTCTAAGAATTATGGTCATTTACATTTTACCCTTGCATAATCTAATGCGAAAAACTCAATCGATAGGAATGTTTTGAACTTGACTAAGTACTAGGGGTCTCTTATGAACCTAATACACTTCTAATACTCTTCAAACATATAGGAATGAGCCTTAAAATATAGGTACATGCAAGGTATCACTATACCTCACTACAATTGAGAGTCAAACCAACTCTCAGCAACAACTCTCTCAAAGAAAACAATCTCTTACAGTAATTGTCTCTAAACAACTATTCTAAAAGGATTGCTAACAACTTAAACAAACAAGGAAAACCTAACTCTAGATTTTGCTTGATTGCTCTTGTGTTCGTGTTCTTACATAAAGAATTCTCTCTTTTGGATGCGCAAAAACTATGGCTTCTAGGGTTAAAGATAGTTTATATAGTTAAATCTAGAGCCCTTCCATCTAATACTCCTTCTTTGACTTGGGCACACATTCCTTTCCTTGTAGAAGTCCTATTTCCCTACAACTTCCATTTCGAGTCCTTTTCTGATTCTGTTTCCTTCTTTGGCACGCTTTCTCCTAGTGGAATTCTGCTTCGCGATACCTGATACATCTATTTGAACCTGGTTCTGTTTGTCATCATCAAAACAACAAAGTTGTACCTGCACAGGTCCTAAAATCTATCATCAGGTGAATTCACTATGCCTGAACTCACAGAGAATGTGAAATTAAAGAGGTAAACATTCTAGTTTCACACTTTTTAATAAAGTAGTGGGATAGAAAAGGTGCAACATAATTGAATGCAGATGGGGAATACGCAGTAGGGGGATAGATAAGGTGAGTATTGTATGAGTTAACGTGAGAACTTACAAGACGTTAATAGGAGTAACAAGTAATCCAAATTGTAACCCAATCTATAAATGTGTTTCATGGCAAATAATCTTCATACAAAGGGGAACAACCGAAGACGATGAGGGAGCAGGCAAAGGAGAATGACCGTTGCGTTTGAAAGTGAACAAGGAGGGGAAAAAGTGAACGTTAAAAGGCAATACACGTTCGTACAAAGTGCAGATTGTAGGTGTTTCATAGGGAAGTAAATATCTGTTGGTTGTTATATAGAGTGGGGGCAGGCGGTGGTATCGGTTCATTCAATTCGAAGAAGCGTGAGAGGAAACAATTGGGAAGGATATGGCAAGGTAGAATGTGATGACGCTTGCGAAGAAGCGCGATGTTTTAGGATTGCAAAAGTGACAACAAATTTAAATATAATAAGAGGGAAAATTAGTAATTTAACTTTGGAGATTTTGGAGTTCATGTTTTTAAGGTAATATAGATAGATATAGATATAGATACATATAAATATAGATTTTCAAATATATATATACTGTAGTTTCAAATTGTTTTAAAAGTTTATGTCTAAATATGAATACGAATTTGAACCGTAGGATATATTCAATACAAATACAAATTTTGAAAAAAATATCTAGTTTATAATAGGATACAAAAGTTTATAATGGGAAAGAGAAAATATTCTACTTTTAATTTTAAATATTTTTAAATATAAATGGTATAAAATAGTGTGGATTTGGTTAAAACGGGAGAGAGAGAGAGAAAGGATTCTATTATTAATATTAAACATTTTTAAATAAAAAATTATAAATAAGTTAAGAAAAAAGGGGATATTATTAGGGTACTTTTAATTTGACATTTAATCTATATCTATACTATATTAAAAGTGTGAAGCTCCTTAGAAATGTTGTCTGAACTTTTTACCCTTCATTAAAAGACTTCTCTTTAGACAAAATTGTCTTTTCACCATTTGTTTTTATTATTTTAATAATATTAAATATTAAATTTAATAAACATAATAAAAATTAAATGAAGAAGATTTCCTTATTA
>JBCEWC010018143.1:0-12114 GCA_038996855.1 Solanum aculeatissimum
AGGGGTTTAGGAGACCTTAGGGGACCAAAAAGGGGCTTAAGGAAATATTAAATTACGAAAATACCATTAATAAAATGGAACTTTTAAATGTACACAGTGCCCAAATGGAGGCTACAGTGCCTTCAACAGGCACACGGCCCGTCAACCCTGCCGTCAACCATGCCTTAGCCAATTCCTTCAATGCAAACTCTCGGAGGACATTCTGGACCACTTGATGAGGGGATTCACGGGCCATGTGGCTTCACATGGATCGTGTACTAGTATTTGGAGCCACACTTGGCCCAAGAATCAAACCCCAGCCTTGTCCAAGCCTCTGCCCCACTCAACGGACCACCAAACGGACCGTCCAAGGTCTCACGGGCCGTGGGGTGGTCCGTGAGCCATGCCTTGGTTTATGGGGTGGGTCCTGGCCATCCCTAGCTCACTAGACTATGGAAAAGACTCCCTCACAGACCTTGGACCCTCACACAGTCCGTAGTCCTTGCCTTGGGCCATTTTCAGGGCCTATTTCCAATGGCTTCCGGATTTCAGGTAGTCTCACTAATTTGGTCATAACATCCTCATATAAACTCTGAATCAAGTGAAACTAGTTGGGTTGAGAAGCTAACGCAAATAGCTTTGATTTAGTAACTAGAATTACACACGGTTAAACCCGCATCAAAAGTTATGTTAGCTCAATGTTCACTGTCCAAACGGCCTATCTAGGCCACTAAATGATCCGTTTTGCATTTTTCCACATAACCTCAACCCATGGCTACCAAAACTCAAACATTACCATAATAAAATCATACAAGACCAACCATAAGGAGTTTTTGAGAATTTTCAGGTCGTTACACGATACTATCTTTATGGGGTGCATAGTGAGATTTTCACTGATCGCCAGAGTCTCAAATACATCTTTTATCATCCTAATTTGAATATGAGACAACGTAGGTGGTTGGAGTTTTTTAAGGATTATGATATCTCTATTTTATATCACTCTGGAAAGGCAAATGTGGTGGAAGATACACTAAGCTGAAAGTCTACTAGTATGGGGAGTTTGGCATTCTTGAGAGCTAAGGAGAGGTCCTTAGCTTTGGAGGTTCAGTCACTTGCTAGACAGATGGTCCATTTGGATATTTCCCCTCCCTAGAGTATTTTGGCCTTTGTTGGGGATAAGTTATCCTTGCTTGATCACATATGTGCTCATCAATTTGAGGACCCCATGTTGTAATTGATTTGTGACAATGTGTTAAGATTTGAAGCCAAGGCGACTATTATTGATTATGTGGGTGTTTTGAGGATAAATGGTAGAGTATGCATGCCTAAAATGGGAGATTTGGTGAAATTGATATTAGAAGAGGTCTATTGTGCTAGATATTCCATTCATCCAGGTGTGACTAAGATGTACCATGATCTAAGACAACAACACTATTGGTCACTTCGGATGAGAAGGGATGTGTCAAGTGTTTGAATTGCCAAAAATTCAAATATGAGCATCAAAAACCTGGTGGATCAATGCAAAAGATGCCTATCCCCGAGTGGAAGTGGTAAAGTGTGAATATGGACTTTGTTAAAGGTTTTCCCATAGCTTTGGGCAAGTTTGATTCAGTTTGGTACTGGTTGATCATTTGACCAAGTTGGCTCACTTCTTACCGTGAAGACTAGCTACAATGCAGAGCAGTTGACTAGGTTGTATATCTGGGAGGTAGTCAGATTTCATGGTATGCTAGTGTCTATAGTATTTTACAAATAATCTATGTTCACCTCTCAGTTTTGGCGGGCTCTACACCGTAGTTTGGGTACCAAAGTAGATTTGGATTCAACTTTCCACCCCCGGACAGATGATCAGTCCAACCGAACTATTCAGGTGTTGGAGAACATGTTATGGGCTTGTGTGATTGATTTGGGGCTCGATGGAACCAGCGCTTACCATTGGCATAGTTTGCATATAAAAATAGTTACCATTCCAGTATCCAGATATCACCATTTGAGGCCTTGTATGGCCAGAGGTATAGATTTCCCATTGGATGGTTTGACTTAGGTTTTGATGATGTGTTCAGTGTGGATCTACTTAGATATGCCATGGATCAGGTCCATTTGATTTAGGGTAAAATTTTGATAGCTCAGAGTCACCAAAAGAGTTCTGTTGATTGGAGGACTAGGCCTCTTGAGTTCTCTGTTGGTGACACTGTATGGCTGAAGATTTCACCCATGTAGGGTGTGATGAGATTTGGGAAGAGGGGTAAGCTCAGTCCCAAATTCGTTGGTCCATTTGAGATTTTGAGGAGAGTTTATGATGCCCCCTATGAGATGGCTTTACCACCCAGATTGTCACTTGTTCATCCTATTTTCATGTTTCTATGCTTCGTCAGTACATTCCAGATGAGTCCCATGTGATTTCTTATGATTTTATTGAGTTGGGTCCAGATTTGTCCTTTGAGGAGAAGCCTACAACTATATTGGGCAGCCAGGTCCGGAGATTGAGATTCAAAGACATACCTTTTGTGAAAGTTCAATGGTGACACCATTCTGTTGATGAGTCTACATAGGTGTTGAAGTTTGATATGCATTCCAAATATCCCAACCTTTTTGAGGCATCAAGTACTCTTTTTTTCTTTGTGTTTTAGGACGAATATTATTTTTAGTGGTGAATGATGTAATGACTTGGTTGGTCATTTTTGGCCTTATCTATGAAAAGTATGATTTTACCCTTCTGTAAGTTTCTTTGGGCCTATTATTAACTATATGTATTGTTGGAAGGGAAATCTGGAGTTTTTAAAATGGAAATTTTGAGTTTTGGCACTTTTTGGAAGCTTAAGTTATTGAAAAAGCAAATTTTTATACCATTCGGAGTTTTTGGTATCAGATTGGGCATCCGTCATTTTGTTACCTCTGGAATATTGAAACTGGTCTATGAGAAGTTTCAGAAATGAATTAGGAGTTAAAATGAGATTTTTAGGCCTAAAGTTGTGATTTTAGTTATTTTGGAATCAAAGTTTGACTTTGGTCAACATTCAGACTTTGGAAGCTCGAATCAGAATTCTGATAGTTCCAGAAGTTCTGGATGGTGAAACTAACACTAGAAATGGCCTCGTTATATTTTTCAGAGTTGCCGATGGCAGTTTTGATATTTTGAGTTTTAAACTAGTTTCATCGAGTTGCAATGGTAAATGTGGCGGGGTGGCCTTGAAATTGATTTTCTCATGATTTTGTCAAGTTTGGATCACTATTTTTGGTATGAATACATATAAAGTTTGTGTAATTCTAAGTTCGGATGAGTTTTGAGAGTCCGTTCCGAGTAGGGAATTGGACTTGGTTTGCTCATTTTCAATTTTCTAGTACAGGTGCATTCTTTCTCAACATTCGCAGAGAAGATTTTGTATTCGTGGAGGTCTTGGTGACTCAATTCTCCATGTTCACGGACCTAGGCCCCGCATTCGTGGACCTAGGACCTGTATTCGCAGAGTACTGGAGCTAGTTAGTCTCCGTGTTCGTGGGATGGGCTCTGCATTTAAGGAGAGCATTTTCATTATTCAGTTTTTAAAACCCGGGAGACACCATTTTACTCTATTTTTGAACTTGTCAAGCTTTTGGGGCGATTTTGAAAGAGGAGTTTTGAGGGATTTTGTTGGGTGAGTGTTTTTAACATTATATTAATCATTTTTCAAAGTTTTATCTTCATTTCATCCTAAATTTCATGATTTTAGTTGTCCAACATTAGGGATTTTTAGACTATGATTTCTAAAATTTGAATGTTGATTTCGCACTCTTTTCAAAACCTAATTTTAGTGAGATTTTCACCCACAGACTATATTTTTCGCGTGGAACTTGATTTTAAAGTCAATTTTAGATTTTTAGAACTTTGAAATTTAACCTTAAAATTGACCATTTTACCCCTAAGCCTAATTCATGCTAAAATGGGTATCAAGATGCACCTCTGGATGTTTAGTATCTAATTTTGATAGTGATTCATCAATTTGAGGATCGTCTAAAGGTTTGAGTCGATTGAAAGTTTGTGCGAGTGTGGGTTTGGCATTGAGGTAGGTTCAGCTAACCTTGTTGGGACTAGATTTGACTTATTGATCATGTTTATGTGGTAATTAAGAGATATTGACATATTTATGAGTAATTCTATTGATGAGAGGAGATATTGATGGAAATGTGATTACGGTTAAGCTGAATTATTAGTAATTGTGACTCTATTATTAATTTGAGATGGAAACTTATGGGTTGAGGTCTTATGAGATGTTATTATGATCTTTTTAGGTTGGTGATGTCATTTGGGGGAAACGTTTTGATAACTTCATGGTTAACGAGACACTTTGATGACCATATATATATATACCTTGTGGACGAGTAAGGTTCAATTCTTGGGTCATACTTGATTTTGGGATGCAATTATGTTGTGTGTATATTTTTGGGGAAAGTAAGGTCTGGTATATGTGTTATCTATGATTCTTGGATACAATTACGATGGATATGTATCTTGGGGACAAGTAAGGTCTCGTTCTTGTGATATACGTATTTCTTAATTATAATGATGATGGGCTTATATTGTGGGGATGACTGAGGTCCATTACTTTTGGCATTCTTGATCATTATATGATTCTGATTACCTGAGATATTATAATAGATTGTGATATTTGATATTATTTTCCACTTTGTGTGAGACTTATATTGTGTTACTCTCATTATGATGTTGTTATATTTATGCGCATATTTGAGTGGATATTACTGTCTTGTGTTATTTCATGTTGCATTGCATCACCTCCCCCCATCCCCCGACCTAAGTAGGAGACAAGGGCAATATGTTTCACAATTGTACCATCCCCTTGACCCGAGTAGGAGGCAAGGGTGAGATTCATACTTTTAATCCCTTGACCGCGAGTAGCTGGCAAGGATGAATCATTGTAATACCCTTGATCATGAGTAGGTGGCAAGGTTGAAGTATTGTAACACCCCTTGATCACGATTAGGTGGCAAGGTTGAAGTATTATAACACCCCTTGATCGCGAGTAGGTGGCAAGGATAAGACATTGCAATACTCTTGATTACGAGCAGGTGGCAAGGTTGCAAGACACTTGAAGCATGATTTGATGAGACTTCATATATAGTGTATATATTGCTTATGGTTTTGTAATACTAGACAAGTGGGAGATCTTATGAGGCCTTATGTATATTTGTATTGTGTACTAACCTTTTTGGATGCAAGATAGGATTCTTCGTTATTACATACTTGTTTGATTTCTCTTACCCAGTCAGTTGAACCTACTGGGTTCATTTTGGTGTACTCACCCCAACTTTGTTTCCTCCCTGCAGATCAAGTACATGGACCCGTATAAGGTAGTTGACTCATTCTAGTTGAGCATTTTCTACATCCATCTAGATCTTACCGATGAGGCTCAAACTTTGAGTCATCGTGGATCTTTGGGATTATCATTTTTTTTACCTTGTATCAGATATTGAACACCTTGGTACGTTATCTTGAGATAGCTTTGTATCTGTTGTTGAGATAATTGTATTTACTTTTCCGCACTACTATAGATGTTTTTATACTCATGAATCCAGGTTTTGGAATATTTGATATTATGTTGTGTTGGTTTCCACTTCATTTCATTCTTCTTTAGTCTCGGTCCATTTTGGGTCGTGACAACATACGAGTAAATGCTTATTCGTGTTGACGTCCCATTGCCTGGGGACACTGCATTTTGTTTCATGCATACAGGTTCAGGTAGGGATTTTGATCGACTCCTCCACTAAGATCCCAATTCAGTTGTGAGTTGGTAAGCTCTACCACTTCATAGAGCTTTCATAGGATGCTTGCTTTTTATTTTTATTACACAGTTAGGTATGGTCGGGGCCCTGTCCCTGCAGTGTTAGGGACACTCTTAGAGGCTATTATGGACATGTTAATTAGGTAGGTTCCTTTGCAACTTTCAATCTCTAGTCATAAGTCTAGCATATATATATATGTGTGCGCACATGTACCTCTGTTGTTGCAGCCTCGTCAGCTAGCTACTACTTTATCATTTTGGTTTACCTATCTTGATGTACATGATTTATTATTTACCAGGTCATGACCTAAATGGTCCAGGCTTAGTTTTTTGGATGTTTTGTTGCCCGATCTTTTGGCCCCTAATTTAGTTAGCTAGTATGTTCGGTGGCACACTCGGTCAGTGATGGTATCGAGGGTCAGTCGTGTCTCTCCCTTTTTTTGGGGAATGACACTAAGTGTAATCACTTGACTAACTATATCTTTTAAAGTATTTTGTGGGATGGCCTAGCACTGAATGAGACATTGAAGTGGGGTTTTGTAAGGTAACCCTAAAGCAACCCTTTACCCTATTAACTATGTGCCACCATAGGAGCCCTTGTTGGCTAGGTTTGTGGATCCACGTAGGCCATTAATGGATTGATGATGCATGTTATGTGACAGAGTTCCACCCGGCAAGTGGACTCCCTGTGCTAACATAGCAGGCTATGTTAGATTCCATGTAGTAGCTCACATGGTCTTATTTGTCAATTACGGTCTATTCCCACAAAATGTGAGATTTGGTGTCTTAGTCCATCACATGTGTTTCATATGTTGTATTATATTTACTTTATATTGAACGTTATTCCTTGTGTATGCTTAAGCTCATATAAATGATGACTTTACCATTTCATGCTTTGAAGTCTTTTAAATTATGAATGATGGCATTACAATTTTATTATTGCATTTGCATCTCACATACTTAGTACATTCCAACGTAAGTACATTCCAACGTACTAATGAATATTTGTCTACGTGATGTCACCATGTAGGGACCGACGCTTCTACTTCTCTAGCTTGTGGCTAGTTATCGACATTCAAGACTAGTTTGTTATAGTGAGCCCTTAGTTCAGGTCTTCATCTATTTTCCTTCATGTTATGTACTATTCAAACTGATGTATATTTTGATTTTTAAAACTGGAGGCTTTTACTTTCTAACTAATTTTAGCGTGTTTTCTATTTGAGGGAAACTGAACCGTGCACCGGTTCCTGTTGACACATGTTCAGATGGTATATTTATGGACAATGACGTATGCTTGAGATGTTTCCTTTTTATTCAAATGATTTCCTTTAGTCCTTTTTCCTATTTTGTTTTTACAATATATATTTATTTTACATATGAATGCTTTATATGCTAAGATGGCTTGGATGAGAAACCTATGGGTGTCTTGTTCATCGTGTTATGACTAGGCCCTAGGTTTGGGTCTTGAAAGGTTTGCAATAGTTTCATCCTTGAATAGCTACATTTAATGCTATAAAGAAATACAAGAAAGAACCATCATTTTTTATGTCTAGCCTTGTAACTGTACTTGGATTTGAGTATTCCAACATATATAGGTATGTGGGTAATTGTGTATATAAATCTTTTTGGATTACCTCTTAAAAGTTTAATTGTGCTTGCATGTAGGTCAAGTCAATACCATGTGCTTTCTTGATATCTCTTGGTATATTTGTTGGTGTGTATATTATTCTTGGATCATTCCGTTTGTCTTGTAGCACACTGGTGACAAATAGTGTGACGACATTCCTCTTCGTACAAGATCTTTCATATTTTGGACAAGTGTGGATATTATTGAAATTTGTCACTCGAAAGAATCTTAATTTTTTTATACTCCTTGCCTTAAGATTTCATCTACATGTTTCTTGTAGACAATTAATTATGTACCTACACATGAAGCATGTTAAAAATCTTAATGATACCTAGAGAGTTTACATATACCCTGAGAGTATCACTAGATAATGAGTATTTTGTGAACAATGAAATATTAATATTACCACTTGAGTATATGAATATACTATCTTGGTATCCTTAAGTATTTTTTAAGCCTAATTAATTTGTTTGTACATATATGCATCTGAGCAACCTTAATGATATCAACATAGTATATACTCAATGTAATAGCATCAATATAGCATATTGTAATGACCTTGTTGATCATTTTTGTGTTTATATATGAAAATTACTATTTTGCCCTTTTGTAAGTTGTTGTGGACCAATTTTGAACTATTTGTATTGTTGGAACTAAAATTTTGAGTTTTAATAGTGGAAAATATGAATTTTGGCTTTTTTGGAAGCTTAATTATTGAAAAGGTGAGCTTTTATACCATTCTAAGTTTTGGGTGTCTGATCGAAAATCTATCCATTTAATTAGCTCTGAAATGTCAAATTTGGTCTAGGAGAAGTTACAGAATTAAATTCGGAGTTAAAATATAATTTTTGAACTCAAAGTTGTACTTTTAGTTATTTTCGAAGCCAAAGCTTGACTTTGGTCAACATTTGGAGTTCGAAAGCTTGGATCGAAATTTTGACAGTTCAAGTAGTTCTGGATGGTGAAACTAATGCTAGAAATGGTCTTGTCATAATTTTTGGAGTTGTCGAGGGCAGTTTTAGTATTTTGAGTTTTAAACTAGTTTCTTTGAGTTACATTGGTAATTGTGTTGAGGAGACCTCGGAATCAAATTGTGATTATTTTGTTGAGCCCAAATGTCGTTTCTAATATGGATACATGTCTAGTTTGTAAAATTTGAATTCTAGATGAATCTTAGGTTCTGTATCAGTTCTGACCATGGTTGTTACATTGGTTATGGTGCAATCTATCTCCTTCTCCGTGTTCGGGGAGGTATAGTGAACCTCTTCTTCGCGTTCACGGGAAAATCTCCATGTTCGCGGAATACACCTGGTGAAACCCCCCCTACTTCTCACATTCATGGATTAAGGCCCGCATTCGCGGAGGTATACAGTCAGATTCTTCTCCGCGTTCGCGAAGTGTATTTTGCCTGTTTAGTTCTTAAAATTTGAGAACCTCCATTTTTACTCTATTTTCCAAATATTTCAAGCTTTTGGGGCAAATTTTAACAAAGGTTTTTGTAAAGATATTTTGGGTGGGTATTTCTAACATCATTTTGATTAATTTCCATTACTTTTATCTTAATTTTGTCTTGGATTTCCTAATTTTGAATGTCAAAACTTGAGATTTTTAGTCTATGATTTGTAAACTTTATTTGATCATTTGTCCTTCGATTTGAACTTAATTTTAGTGAAATTTTCATCCACGAACTCGTTTTCTCACTTAGATTTATAATTTTAAGTCAATTTCCAAATTTAAGAACTTTGAATTTTTGCCCTAATTTTGACCATTTTTTTCCTAAGCCTAATTCGTGCCAATATGGGTATCAAAATTTATCCCTTGATGCGTAGTATCTGTTTTATAGAGATTGATTGATTTGGTGATCTTTTGGATGTTTGAGTTGATTGAAAGCTTGTCCGAGTGTAGTTTTTGCATCGAGGTAGGTTCGGCTAATCCTTTTGGGACTAGATTTGATTTACTAGATATGTTCATGTAATAATTGTAAGATCCAGATTGATTATTGGTTAATGGACTGATATGATAGAACTTTGATGAAAATGTGATACCGATTATGTCAAAATTTGAGTATTTTGTGATCCTATTGATAAATTGAGAGGAAATTTGGAAAATTGAGATATTTTGGACATTATTGTGATAATGTGAGACTTGTGATACCATTTGGGAGAGTTATGTGGTAAACTGATGATAATTGTAATACAATTGAGATTTATGAGCATATTTTGGGACTTGAGGAGTCCAGCTTCATTGACATTTTGATTATTGATGAGAGAATGATTATATGAGACTTATTGACGCATTGTGGTACTAGTTGATGCACTTGGCATAACCTTTTTGATGTTATGGCTATTATGCTTATCATTGTCTTGTTATATTGCATATATATACTTGTATTGTGGAATTGACATGTACACATCTCATATTGCATTTGTACCACTGAGACATCATGATACTTGAGATAGTCGTATTACTTGAGATCTATTTACCAGCACCAGAGTCTGTCGAGGTATATTATTGTTGTTATATATCTTGATATTATGACATTTGCATGCATTTTATCTTATATTGCATTGGCCCTGAGACAATTGTGTTACTTGATATCTATTTATCGGCGCCAGAGTCCGTTGAGGTATCATCGGCGCCAACATGCATCGTGATACTAGAGACCTCTTTACCAGTGTTAGAGTTTTTCGAGATGTCATCAGTGCCAGCGACCATCATGACACCTAGAGGTTGTCGTGTTTCCACCCCATGCATTATATTCATGCACTACATGAGAATTATTGACTGTTATTATTATCTCATGCTACTATTATATATGTTTATATTGCGAACTAACTCCTTCCTTGCAGGTGAGACAATTCTACGTTATTACATACTTGTTCAATTTCGCTTACCTAGTCAATTGAACCTACTGGGTATATTTCAGTGTACTCATCCCTACTTTGTTTGCTCCTTGCAGATCGAGCACAGGATCCCTATAGGGTAGTTGATCTCTTCCTATTAGATGTATTCTCCATCTATCCCAGATCTTAGCAGTGAGGCTCAAACTTTGAATCATTATGGATCTTTTGAGATTTTCTTTGTTGTTTTCTATTTCAGACATTGTGTTAGATATTATCAGACAACATTGTATTTTCATTTGAGACAGTTATATTTACTCATTCGTACTACTTTAGATGCTCTTGTACTCATGACTTCATGTTTTGAGATTTCATGTTAAATGTTGTGGTTGTTTTTGCTGTACTTTATTTTCTTTAGTTTGATCTATTTTTGGATCGTAACACATATGGATACACTCTCATGGTATCATTAAGGATTTTTATTCTCTAATAAAGAGATTATATAGACAATTTGATTATGTAATTTGATGTAGCATATAATGTTTTTGGTAAAACCTCTATGATAGAATGACAATAGATATATATACTATGAAGGTATCATATAGTATTTCTTTAATTTTTAGCAATTATTTCATCTATGTTTTCAATAGTTTTTAATACCTATTTTTACAAGATGTAATAGTTCTGTATTGAAAACCTTCTACAACTGAATGTCGTTGTACAATTTGTGCTAGAGTGATTTTGCTATTGTATATTTGATAAACTTGAATTGATTGGATGGAGATGTCTGTAATGATGTTTGTTGAAAGCATCTCTTCAGTAAAAACTTCAAAAGCAGCATCAATGTCATAGGATGTAACTTTTGTTTTTTTCAAAAATCACTAGTTCTGAATTTTTTCCAGATGTTTGTGGACGAACAATCATTGGTATCATTACTTAGATTGTTGTGTGATTGCAAACAATCACTAGTGGATAGGAAGTAATTTTAGGATTTTTCTTCAAATCAATGTACACTTTGATTCCCATATCGTTAGATATTTTCAATGGTGGAAATACAGGTGCAATTGAATACTTGATGTCAATACTTTCAAAATCATTAATTTTCAATTGATTTTACATCTGAGTGACGAAATTTGTAAAACCTATGGTTTATTTTACCATTGTTGCTTCAACATGAAAGTTGATGTACTGCTACTCTAAATTCCAAATTCCACAATGTTGTAGATGAATTAGTATATCCTCCATTGATTGATAGAGATTTGTGTTAAACTGGATGTGGAATTGAGTGTTGATTGAATCTAGGTAGAAGGCAAATCACAGAAAAAAAGGAGAATTTAAAAATGGAGAAAAATTTGCCTTTCCTGAGCAAAATTAATATGCAAAATATCAGCTATATATTTGAACAAATATCACTTAGAACTTCATTAATTATGTGAAATGTCAGTTGAGGGAATTAGCTGTAATAAATTATAGGGATATAAATGTAAAGGGGTATGTGGGTATAAATAATCTATACTATATTAAAAGTGTGAATTCCTTTAAAATGTTATTTGAACTTTTTACTCTTTATTAAAAGACTCCTCTTAGACAAAATCTTCTTTTCACCATTTTCTACTTATTACATTATTATTGTCATAATATTAAATATTAAATATAATAAAAATTAAATGGAGAAGATTTTCTTATTATGATTAAAATTTTACACAAAACATTTGTCACCACCCAAAATTCGGGTGTGATGGCACTCACCTAACCCACCAAGGCAATTCAACCCAAACCCTAAGCAACTCAACATAATAATAAAAGTGGAAAATTGTCACGACCCGGATAGGGGGGCCTAGATGTGACATGGAGAAAGAGGACCCGAAGACCCTCGATCAAGCCATCATAG
>JBCEWC010018144.1:0-12114 GCA_038996855.1 Solanum aculeatissimum
TATGTGCTACATGCTTAGCTTCCGCATTTCTGAACCGATGATGAGTGTAATGATGCTATGATGGCTTGATCGAGGGTATTCGGGTCCTCCTTCGCCATGTCACATCTAGGCCCCCTATCCAGGTCGTGACATTAATACAAACCAATATATCCAACCGTGCAACTATGATAAGTTATGCAACCATAAATAAACAACAATCACTGACTTAGTTAGATATCAATAATGCAATGCAAGTTCCCTCATGAAAAGAAGTCTCATTCCTCACTCCGGATGATATTTCAAATTCAGTGTTTCGGACAATACTACAATACTCACTCTCACAAACGATATTCAAATATTGTAACCAATACCATAGGCTTGCCCTTATACTCACGACTAGTACCTTTGACTAGTTGGACTAGGATCACTTTAGGACTTTTTAGGCTTGTAATGTAGCTTAGGAGGCTTTGGTGTGATATTTTAGGAATATAGTGACTAATGACCCTCTTTGACGCTGTATTTTCTACATTTTTGCCTTACCAATCTTTCTTTTTTCTCTTTCCCCCTTTTCTCCCCTTTTTAAGACTTTTAAGGTTCTT
The DNA here is from genome assembly GCA_038996855.1 of Solanum aculeatissimum. Lineage (NCBI taxonomy): Eukaryota > Viridiplantae > Streptophyta > Magnoliopsida > Solanales > Solanaceae > Solanum > Solanum aculeatissimum. Next base: position 579 of record JBCEWC010018144.1, read on the forward strand.
TATTCTCATATATGTTTTTGACAAAGCCTTTATTTTTCAAAGTCTTTTTCTTTTTAGCACACTTATTCGATACCTTTTCCATTTTTCTTGCACCCCTTAGAACATTTTCTTCCTTTTTTCTGTATCCCTAGTTTTTCCCTTATTTCACTATTTTGCCTCTCACTAGCAACCCTCAACTTAGGCTTTTGTCCTGAGTTGAGGTGTACAATATCCATCTTCAAAACCAGAGTCAATTTTGGTAGTCATCCTCAACTTAGGCTTTTTGCCTTAGTCAAGGTGCACAATGCTTAAGGAAGGACCAGGGCCAATTTTTAGGACTTATCATTCATCAAGGCAAGGTTACTTAGGTATTTACAAAGAAAGAGGTCTATGTCAGGCTCAAACACGGGGATCAAGGGATATATAGCACATTTGATCGATTATTTAGGCTAAGTGGACTATTAAGAACAATGGTCTAAGATCCTTTCCTAACCAACTCATCTACGGTCTAAGTCAGAGTAATAGAAAAAGTTCTAAATTTAAGTGCAGTATATGAATTATGCAAATAAATCTCACTCACACATGGCACTGCATACATATCAACACAAAATATCAGATCATGTTTTTTATCACAATTTAGCCTAACTTATCAGAACAAGCACTGTCAAATAATTAATCATGCATGGTTGTTATCAAGACTAACTAATAAAAAATTATTGTGGGTATCATTTCATCAACAAAAGTAAACATATGCCATTGGAATCAGTACTATATGCTACTAATACTACCTAAACATCCTAAACATGTCGGTTCAATAGAAATTAAATATTCGCACAGAAACAGAACAAAGGCAAGAAAATCCTTTAGAATAAAAATTTGGAATAGTTATAGGCCAAGGATACTCAGACTTCACTTAGACCTATAACTACTCACACCCTATTAAAAAATATGTGCATTATCTCCAATGCACACAGAATACAAGCATAAATATCAGGGGAGAGTAGGTGCAGACTCTGGGATTGGAATATCATTAGTGGACCTCCTCTTCATATTTGTCTCAGCCTGTGGGGACCCTTCAGTAGTAGGTGCAGCAGTGGTGGTGGTGGTAGCAGGCTCAGGCGATGGCGCTGGGGCAAATATCTCTGGCATAGACACTGGTGCTCGCGGTGCCTGTCGAAGTGCCACCGATTTATCCTCAACTTTTATTAAGCTGACATCTAAAGTCCTCTGAACCTCTACCTTCACGTCCATATGGTGAAGAATCTCCACCCCCGCCGCTAAGTATAGCTAGTAGATAAGACATGGGAAGGGGATGGTTGTGGACCTCTTCAGGGTCACCTTATGAATCTGCTCGATGATCAAACTTGGCTCAATCAATATCATAGCTAGCTAAGATGCTAGCAACTAGCACTTCACAACTCAGTGTCAAAGTGTTGTCTACGAGCGTTGGCCAGATACATGATCTATGAACCGCCTACCAAAAATTTGATAGGAAACTAAGGGAAGCCTTCACTATAGGCTCTACCGATGTAGCTATCCATGCGAGATCAGGACCCTCTGCTATGGTCTGATTGGCAACCCATCTCATAAGTCTGGCTTGTCGATCTGGGTCCTTCATAATACCAAAGTCTCTGGTATTCCTCACTCTCTGATCAAACTTTGTTGTAGACCTGAGGCTGAGAACTCGGACCCAAATAACATCCAATAGATAGTGGTATCAGAAACATCCACCTATCGGCCTCTCACCATCACATGAGTCAGTGTGGGCTGAGTGAGAGGCTTCTTCCCCTTGGAAAGAGTACTGAGTACCATGGCGGCGTAGGAAGCAAATAACTCTCTGATCATCACTGGTGAGTACCTCCTTGACAACTTTGCTAGCCACTGGAGCCTGTATCAAGCAATAGTGTCCTCGAGTCCTGGGATACTGCTTGAGTTTAGTAGTGATGACTCGTGGCTCCTCGAAGATAGAACGAGTTGGAACACCTCGCTTATTTTGCTGAATATCTTTCGTATAGATAGCCTACATACCCTCGATGTACCGCCTTCTATCTCGTACATATGGTGGTGAGGCTGGTAATCAAGGGGCTAAAGATAAAGTAGAGTTTGACCCCTCCTTAGATCCGGGCCTGGACTCTTTCTTGGAAAAGGTCATTTGTACTGAGTTGTTGGCCCTGTCACTTCCCTCATCAGACTGGGAAGGGCGGACCACGATCTCCTGCATCTCAACCCATCTAGTGGAGGACCGAGTCTGGGGTCGCTCGGTGTCAGGATCAGGCCGAACACCTAGCTCCTCTATCGAGCCAATAGACTCGGGGGTATGCTCAAAATTTGTAGGCTAATCCCACAGACGATCCCTCATGGCTATGATCTCATCTATTCTTTGTCAAAGAGCCATAATACCTGCGAAGCACACATTCAACACATTGATTAGTCCTATGAATAAAAAAACTATAGCAAAAATCAAAATGGGACTGGGCAAATAGGGGTCTACAATTGCCCTTTAACGAGCCATAGAGTAATCTACTAGCCATAAAGGTCTTTCGTGAAATCAATGTCCAAAACATTTAAGCTACTGTAATTGCATCTACGAGGCTAGGTATGACTCATAGAAGACTCTACGAGTCATGAACTGGGTCATTGATGAGACTCCAGATAAGGTTTCAAATAGGCAGGCCTCTACGAGACCTATCTATGAGTCGTGGAATAATTTATGACTCGTAAAAGTTCTAATCTAACATCCCAGAAATTTTGGTTTCTGGAATTTCCTACAAGGGGTAAGTACGAACCTGTGGAATGATCCACGGGCTATAGAAAACCCCTGTGAATTGAACTTCCAGACTCCAACTTTTCTTGGTTTATCATACGAGGCCTATATCAACCTTTTTTCAATATTTTATCAATATTGAAGCAAGAAAGCACCCATCCCAACATACTTTCATGCACAACCCATCCCCACATGCAAGTTTTCATAATTAACCCCATCAAAAATTAGTTAGCATGTTACCTAACGGTCCGACCTCATTTTGACAATTTTATTGGCACAAGCAGTTCATGTAATCACATGTCAATTATATCAATCAAATTCGTTCAATTTCATGGGTATGTGACTTTATTAAACGTAATCCGGCCACCCATACACATTTCAGCTACCAATTTCACTCTTAAACACAGGCAAGCACATTAATTCATGAATAATTGCACAAATACAAGCCAAAACAGGACCAAATCATATCATGGACACCTTACCAATTATTTGTCATCCAATATCAACACTAATTTTGATAATCTAGGGTTGTGAAGCTGGGAACTTACCAAAAATAATACTAAATGGGGTGAAATTGATGGAGTAGTTGAAAAAGGGGTCGAAACCCTACCTTGTGGTGCTCACCAGAAAAGTGGTCAAAAAACGGGTAGTGATGGCCGAAAACTTGGTCGGACCAGTGGGGGTTTATAAGGGATTAGGTTATTTTTGGGAATTATTGGAAAAAATGGGGACAAATTTTGTTTGACCCCTATTTTATATGTTGGTCGGTTGGTTAATAAAAACTGGGCCTGGTCCTATGAGACCCCAATTACGGGTCATAGAATGTTCTACGACTCATAGATCATGGTTTCATAGGAAGCCTCAAACCCTAGCTTGAGGATTAAGTTTTATGACCCCATTTATGAGTCGTATAATTTAGTATGACTCGTAAGATGGTATAATTTAGTATGACTCATAAGATGGTTTCGTAGAACCCGTCGACACTTAGTTAGAAAATTGGTTTCCTTACCTAGGATCCATGAGCCCGATTCATGACCCATACTTTGTTCTACCGACCATAAAGTTGACTCATGGACTGGAGTGCACAAAGTTTTGCTTACTGGAATGTTCTACGAGTTGGTATATGGGTCGTACAATGATGTACAACCCGTATAATCAGTTGTAGAGTCACTTTTTCTTGTCGTTTTAGCCCAAGATGGCTAACTTGGTCTTGCACCTGCAGAACCTGAAAAAACACATTGTTACCCTATATGTCACCAGTCCAATGTCCCCACATTACAATCATAAAGCAAAAAATCAAATTAGCTACAAGTCCAAAAACTAAAAACAAAACAAAGCTACTACTATTACACAGTTTCTTTGGTTACCTCTCAAGTAGTGCCTGATTTATTGTCGTAGCACAACTTGTACCATATGATTACTCAGACTTCATCGATAGCCCAAACCTCCATCTTTAGCTCAGTTGGCCGCTTCATTATCTAACAGATATAGAAGATGACTTTTTCATCGTTCAATCTAAACTTGAGTTGACATGATTCCATGTCCTACTAAGGCTCGCCTAGTGGCTAAGAAAGGCTTTTCCAAGATGATAGTGACTTTGAAGTTGACCTCGTAATCTAGGATCACAAAGTCTACAGGGAATATAAATTTGTCAACTTTGATGAGGACATCATACAGTATCCCCATAGGTTTCTTCACCGTGTGCTCAACCATCAACAGTCTCATGCTCATTGGGGTAGGGGCTACCAGACTAAGTTTCTTGAAGATCACAAGGAGCATCAAATTTGTGCTGGCACCAAGATCATACAATGCCCTTGCGAACTCAACCTCACCTATGGTGCAGGGAATGGTGAATGCTCCAGGGTCTTCTCATTTCTGCACCAAGGACCTAGTTGAAATCGCACTACAATGTTGAAGCTCTTATGAGAGCTCCTGACTTACAGTATACTTCTTTGTAACTAGATCCTTCATAAACTTCGCATACCTGAGCATCTTCTCCAATGCTTCAATCAACGGGATATTTATTGAGAGTTGTTTCAATATGGAGAGAAAGTGTTTGAACTTACCTTCCTTCTCCTTTTTCTTGAGTCATGAGGGAAGGGAGAAGGAGGTCAAGGAATGGGTCTCAACTGTTTTGGCATAGTGTTGCTTTCCTCATTCTATATATGAACTTTTCAGACTCAGTCTGCTTGTTCTCAAATATCTCCTCACGAACACCATCATCATCTATTAGCATCAGAGGATTAATGGTCTGCTTTCCACCTTGCATCGTAACTGCCATATGCTACTCCTCATTCTTAGGATTTTGAGCTATATTGTTGGGCAACATACCTTTCTGGCACTGATTCAGCTGAGTTGACATCTGGCCGAACTGCTTCTCAAGCTGCTTGATAACCACAGAATGAGACTCAATCCTTGGTTAATGTTGGAGATGTCAGACTTCATACCTCTTAGTTTCTCGTCCTGCGCATCAACCTTTTCCAATAGACAATCAAACATCTCCTCTACGCGAGATGTGCCAGTACCAGAATCTCGATTGTTCAATAGAACATAGAGACCATTCCTAAAACTATTCCTAAAACTATCTCTGCGGCCCCAATTTACATTTCTCTCTTAGCCCCTATTCCTTTCATAGTATCCTCCTCTATTAGTGTCTTTGAAGGCATCATCTCTCCCAAGGTTCCAACCTTGGTTCCCTTAACCTTGGTCCAAGAAGTCCTAATTATACCCTTGGGTGTTAGTCCGAAAACCCGTCATTAGATCAATAATAAAACAAGTGTCCTCTTCATAATAGGGTTCCTCGTACATAGGTGGTCGTGGAAGCTGATGAGCTATTGTATTTACTCGTTCTAGATTTTGCTTCATCAATAGCTCCACGTTAGAATTAATCCACACAAGTTCTTGCATCACTTTCTCACTTACTTGTGTTTGCGTCGAACTAGTACTAATTGAGAATGAGCTCCTTGTAGTAGACTTTTCCCTCGTTCCCCATGCACATTTTGTTTTAACCACTCTTTCAAGCTCTCGACAACATCTTGGAATAGGCAAGCTTTAAATAAGCCTCCCATAATAGTATCAGCGACTGCTTGACCATTCTCATTCAGGGCTTTATAGAAGATCTCCACCAGGGCTTCGTCAACAATCTTGTGGTCAGGGACACGTCTCAAACACTTAGTGAACCTCTCCCATATGGCACCAATTGAATCACTAGGTATTCGGTCGAAGTTGTTATCTCAGTCTTCAACTTCAGCTTTTTCAAGACGGGAAAAACCTTTCCAAAAATTCCTTCTGCAATTCTGCCCAATCCGGTGATTGAACTCTATGGGAGCTTAGATAACCATAAAATTGCATTTCCCATGAGAGAAAGTGAGAAAACACGGAGCCCAATGACATCCATAGAATGATTTTGGTTTCTCATTGTACTCTTACAAATAAACATAATGTTGTGTAAATGGTTATATGGATCCTCTAATGGTAGGCCCGCGAACAACCCACAATTCTGCACCATTTGTAATAGCCCACTAGACATGACGAACTTAGTGTCATTTGACAGTTGAGGTAACCCAATAGAAACCATGACATCCATTGCCATAGGGTCAAGGTGATGTTGGTTCCATTGATTTGTTGCGGCTTACAGACCCTATGGTGGTGGATTTAATGGAGGCGGGTTGTCATTGTTCAGATTGAGTGTTGCATTCATTACATCATCAACTGCATTATTTGCATTATCTTGGGTTATCCTTCGTAGTGTTGTTTTGATCTCAGGGTCAAATGGAGTCAAGGGATTGTCTCGGCTCTAAGTGTTATGCATACACTACACTTGCACGCTGAAACAAAACAAAAATAACAAAACATAAAATTTAGAAAATAAGGATTAATCCCCAAATTATTTGAACTAAACAAGTCTAGCCATATTCCCCGGCAACGACGCTAAAATACTTGATGTCGCTCAAGCCACACCTCATTTTTTAGGTAAAGCGGTTAATGTCAAGTAAATAACCTAACCATGGTTAGGATCGGTCCCTCAGAGAATATGGTAGACTCTAGAACAATTCAATTGTAAAATGAGGTGATTAACCTACTTATCTCCCAAGAAAGGAGGTTTTGCAAATTAAAACTAACAAAAAACTAAACTAATGCAAGTGATGTGTAACCAGTAGAAGAGTTAACTAGAGTGATGTGTTCCCCATGATTCCCTAACTCGGTATTATCGAATAATTATAATCTTTTCCACTGTGTAGATGTAGGATAGTAAGTTAAGTTTACCTAGAACTTCGATCCAGCGTATAGGTAAATTTCATTATGGAACTTGATGCGTCTCCACAATGTTACATTACTATGCCTTATCTTTTTATCCCAGTACAACCTCCCCTTGATCCAGTTTGTTTGATTAGACTAGAACAACTCAATCGAATCCTGTTAATTACCCTCTTTTCCTATTCATTACCTCCTTGATCCAGCAAGTAATACTAGGCAGGTTCTAACGTAGGCCTTCCATTAAAAATAGTTAAATTGAATAAGAATAACTAATATATTCTTACACACTTTTCAAGAATTACTAAATATTTAATTTTACCTCGTTAGTTTTTCATAGTTCCCACAACCCTAGTTGTGGATTTAGCTACTTATGATTAGTGAAGATGCAAGAATTATGAAGTAGAATGACATAATTTAGCACTTACACAAAGGAATTGATGAACAAGAAATCCAACTCTTCAATAGAAATCAAAATACGAATCAAGACGCAAAAGTTGTTTTTCTCTCTCTAAAACTACTAAAAACTTTGAACTAGTACAAACTCTTTGGTCTCTCTACGAAAAATAACTAAAAACCTTATTTATAATGTCTAAAATAAAAAACAAAAGTTGGAATAGGAAAACTATGTCGGCATACTCCACGAGCAAGTTCACAACTAGTACTCCAATCCATGACTCGTGTGTTGGGGTTGCGTGGTCTTCAACTTGAACCTGGAGATATCTTCTATGAGACCTATCCATGGGTCGTGTAACATTCTACAGCTCGTGAAGGGTTTCATCTGATGGAATTTTAGAGCTTCTCCACTTTCTGATTCTCAGGGCACGACTGCACTCTACGACTCGTGAATTGATATACGACTCGTCTGCCACTTGTAGAGTTACATTTAGAAAATTCACCCCTCACTGGAAATTGCTACGACACCCCATCTACGGCTTGTGAACTATTCTACGACCCATGAAGGGTTTTGTGGATCACCAAAAACTACTGCTTCAACATACTGTGCCCAAAAACAATGCCAACACTGAAATCCTGCAAAACAAACACAAAAACACATCAAATCTACCCAAATCACTTTGAGAACATATAAAATTCCAAGTTTTAAGCATCAAAAGAGTTGCATTTTGGCAGCACATCAGTTTCCCCTGGATGAATAGAATATCTAACATAATGTGCGTCCTCAAGTATCAATCTGATCAAATCTCCCACCTTAGGCACACAGATACGACTCCTAATCCTCAAAACACCATTAGAATCAAGTATTGCTTCCCTAGATTCACCTCTAGTCACTTTATCTTGGATAATACATAATTTCTCATCTTCAAACTGCCTCTCACAAATCTGATCCATCAAAGAGGAGTAGGCCTAATGGAAGCAAGCACTCGACCCTGCTCCAAAATTTGTAACCTCACTAACCCATTAGCCAACCTCTGAATATCTCTAGCCAACACGGTCGCTCCTCAACTCGAATAGTTGCTAGGCTCCCTATACTAGAATTCTTCCTACTCAAAGTATCGACCACCATATTGGTCTTCCCGAGATGATATAGAATAGTTAAATCATAATCTTTTAGAAGCTCAATCAACCTTCTTTGTCTCAAATTTAGATCCCGCTAATTGAAGATATACTGAAGACTACGATGGTCAATAAAGATCTCATAATGGACTCCATATAAGTAGTTACGTCATAACATCAACACGAATACAACCATCGCCAACTCCAAATCATTGGTGGGGTAGTTCTTCTCATAGGCCTTCAATTACCTAGAAGCATAAACAATAATTTTCCCTTTTTGTATCAACACACCACCTAACCCTACTCACGAAGCATCACAAATTAACAGTGAAATCAACACCCTCCTCTGGCAATGTCAGAATAGGGGATGAAGTCAGCAATAACTTGAGCTTTTAGAAGCTCTCTTCACACTCATCAGACCAATGAAATATCACATTCTTCTAAGTAATTCTAGTCAGTAGAGCTGCAATAGTGGAGAAACCCTAAACACAACGGCAATAATAACTAGCCAAGCCCAAAATATTGTTAATCTCTATAGATGAAGTAGGCCTAATCCAACCCCGAATGACCTCAATCTTTGTCGAATCAACTCGAATACCCTATTTGGACACCATATGCCCTAAGAATGCTATCGAACTCAACCAGTACTCACACTTGGAGAATTTTGCATACAACTTCTCTTCTCTAAGACTCTGGAGCAGGATCCTCAAATGTCTCACATGGTCCTACTCGGTCTTGGAATAGACCAAAATATCATCGATGGACATAATCACGAATGAATATAGATACGACAAGAACACCCCTTTAATCAACTCCATAAATGTTACAAGGGCGTTAGTTAAACCAAAGGTTATAACAAGAAACTCATAATGGTGATACCTGGTCTAAAAAGTTATCTTGGGAATATCTGATGAATACGAAGCTGATGATACACAGACCTCAAATCAATCTTAGAAAATAATGCAGCTCCTTGAAGTTGGTCAAATAGATCATCAATGCAAGGAAGAAGGTACTTGTTCTTGACAGTCACTTTGTTCAATTGTCTATAATCAATACACATTCTTATAGACCCATTCTTCTTCTTAACAAATAAAACTTGGGTACCCCCAAGGTAAAACATAGGGCGAATAAAGCCCTTACTCAATAGATCCTGAAGCTGCCCCTTTAACTCCTTCAACACAGCTAGAGCCATCTGATAGGGAGTGATAGAAATGGGCTAGGTGTCTTGCTCAAGGTCAATAGAAAAATCAATATCCCAATCAAGAGGGACTCCCGGAGAATCAGTAGGAAACACATTTGGGAACTCACAAACCACCAGAATAGACTCCATAAAAGGTGACTCAACAATAGTATCATGAATAAAATCCAAGTAAGCCAATCACTCACGATCAATCAATTTTTGTGTCTTTATATAAGATATCACTTTACTAGGATAGGAACCCTTCGAACCATTCCACTCAATCCTCGGTCCACCTAGCATGGTTAAGATAACAGTCTTGGCATAACAATCAAGAATAGCATGATAAGGAGATAGTCTACCCAGAATAATATCAAAATCTACCATATACAATATATCAAGTCTACCCAAGTTACATAGCCCACCGAAGTAATAAGACAATATCGGTACACCCGATTTACCACTAAGGGCTCTCCTATTGGGGTTGAAACATGAACAAGCACAGACATGGAATCACAAGGAACCTCAAATCCCAAGGAGAAATAAACAGATACATAATAATAAGTAGATCCAGGATCAAATAACATAGATGCAGGGCGATGGAAAACTAGAACAATACCTATGATCACAATATTGAAGGCTCAACCTCGGGTCTACCTGGGAAGGAATAACAATGGACACCTCGACCTTGACCCATAAAAGTTGACCCCCTACCACCTGACTGAGTGAAAGTATCACCTTATCCCCTACCACCAGTACGACCACCTCTATTTGTCTGACTTCTACCCCAACACCTAGTTTGTGGGGCTGAACCTTTGGTCGGTAGTGCCGAATCTTTAACTGGTGGTGCAAAGTATATATGGTGGGGCCTAGAATTAGTCTACCTAGGGCATTGTCACATTAAATGATCGAGAGATCCATACCCATAGCAAGATCTCGGGGTGAACTACTGTGAGCACCTAATTTTTAACCAAACCTAATTTATCTGCCTTTTAATACTTGAATATTTATGTTTGAATCTAAATTAATATTTTTATTTTTGATCTTATTTGTAGTAAGTTTATTAAAATAATTTGAAAACTATAAAAATAGAGTCATATTTTTAGATAAGTTTGTTTTAATTTATTTAAAAAATTAATTCTTTTTTTAAAAGTTGAAGTTTTAACAAATAAACTAGAATTTTCAAATTATAATTTTAGATTAACTATTTAACTTTTTCTACACTATATTAGTTTAAAAATTAAATAATAGTTTTATCTTTATACATTTCTTTTATCTATAACTATTTTATTTAAAGATATATATTTTAGTTTAAAACAAAACTAACTAAAAAATAAAAAAAGAAAAACTAACTTACTAAATTAAAAACAAAGAAAAAGAAATAACAACTAAAACTAACTAACTTAAAATCACTCCCTCACTTTTCTCTCACACACACACACACGACACATTTAAAAAAAATTAAATATAACACAAATCTCTCTCCTTATTTTTCTTAATTCCCACACACCACTCTCCCACTACAACACAAATTCCTCACCAATCCCTTTTATATATGGTAAAAGATTAAAAAAAAATTAAGTCTTAAATTTTAGAGAGAAAAAAAAGAATGTAGAGATTCAGAAAAAAAGAGCGTAGAAAAATGAGTTCATTTTTTCCTCTCCATCTATTCAACACAAAACAAAACAAAAAACTCTCAAAGAGTATCGAAAAACAGAGAACAACCAAAAGCCACAACACCAAAAGAAAAGAAAAGTTGAGTTTGAGATCTGCTTTCGGGATTTCGGGTTCGTGGTTCTAGATTGTGGTCTTTTCTTCTTGTGAATTAATTTTCACAAAAGGTAACA
>JBCEWC010018145.1:0-12113 GCA_038996855.1 Solanum aculeatissimum
TATTTTTTTATCATATAAATTATGAGGGAAGAAATAGTATCTAATAATTCTTAAAGAAGTCAAATAGTACAACTTTGGTTTTAGGGAAGGCAAAGTGACATGGAAAAAGGACTTTGAAAAATAAAAAAAGGGTTAAAAAAGAAAGTTGGCGGATTAGTGGACCCACAAAAAACTCTTTAGGAGAATGAATTCGGAAATGAGATTCGAACCCCGAACCCTGATCTCACACAAAAATTGCACGCCCTTTTCCAATACACTAAAGGCACTAAATACATCAATTTGTGCAAAAGAAAATATATATTGGTAATTCATAAATTCTGATATATATATATATATATATATATTGTGTAATTTTCAGACGAAGGGTGTTCATTTACACACCCTTCATTGGCTGTAGCTCCGCCCAGGAAGTGAGTACCCAAAACGGTATTTGAATCATATTATTCCAATCCTGAATTTGATTCCTCTTCCTGAGGTGATGATCTCCCATCTTCATGGCCACCTTTATCCGCATTTTCTTTCTCTTTTTCATCATATGATATCCACATTTGATTTAGTACAGCTATAAAAATGCCGTCTTCTGTCTTTTTACACCATTATTTTATCCCAAAATAAGTTTTTATACTGAATAATTAAAAGGGTTGCCATGTTCACCAGATACTAGTGAGAACAGTGATAATATTGTGAATGAGAGAATTGTTCTCAACCTCTTTTTGAATCTCAAATTGGATGACCCCTCAATTAGGAATTGGGTAAATATTTTCTCGTGAGTCATCTATTCCTATAATCACAATTGACAAGATTAGCAGAAGCAGGCCTTTTTAATGGTTTACAGAAAGTTTGTGGGAGAACGGGTTTGTTACTTGATTGTACTTTCTCCTGTTTGGTTTGGAATGTAATTGTGATGGTGAGATATCATTTTTGCTTGAAAACAGGTGATCAATTTTATCATTGTTGTTGGTTACATTTATTTGTCTTTGCTTCTTTGTTAATTTACTAAAGATATACAGTAAGTTTGCTTTGAACATTTTAATTGTCACAGCATTTCTCAAAGTAATAATTAAATAAATAAATGATTGTGACACCAACATTTTAATTGACTTCAAAGGAGTTTGTTTAATTTGATTCTACCTGCATCAGGTTGATCTTTATTTTCCTCTAACTATTTAAGGCTTGTTTAGCATGTTGATCATTTATAACAAAAATACTGTTTTCCAATCCATTAGTTGTTAGCCTGAGAAGTCTCGAAGCTTATGGTGGAATAAGGACATTTTGGTGTTAAATATAAATACTATTTGCTAATCCACCGAGCAGAATTAGGTGGCAGCACGTTTACTCTGAGATGCATGACACTGCAGTTGCCCATTAGGCAACTAGAAGCATGCTTGTGGCTGTGGTTTAGTCAGTTTCCAGGAGCTTTAGTTTGTTTTATATGTATATAGCCATATTTAACTCTTCATTAACAGCTGACTTTCTTTCCAGGAGTATATTCAAGATGGCATTGATTGGACTAAAGTTGATTTTGACGACAACCAAGATTGTCTAAATCTGTTTGAGAAGGTTTGTACGTGAAGTCTCTTAAATGAGTCGACTGTCCTCAACCATTTAAATTGCTTTCTTTTACTTATTCTTATTTGATTTTTAGTAGTTCTCATAAAACATTTTATGTGGTCATATTCATTAAAACACGTTATTCCCTAACGGGTCGTTTGGTGTAATGGGTAAAAGGATTTAATCTCTGGAATAACTTTTGAGTGTCCTTTAATCCATTATTTGGTTCCAAAGGCTGGGATAATTTATCCCAGGATTAACAATTACTCAATTAGTACTATTTGCGAGCTATTGCATAGGAGCAGAGCTTTACCCTGTGCGCACCCAAAAGGTAGAAGATGCGGGTTCCTCTTATCGTAAAAATTTACTCAATTTGTACTAGGATAAGTTATCCCTCCCTGGGGTGGAAGAGTAATCCCAGGATAACTTATCTTGGGATAAAATATGTAAAATAACAAAATATCCTCCTTAAACTCTCTTTTATACGCCACTTTTACATTCATGTATATTAACATAATTTTTAACAACATTTATAATAACATTCACAACCTTAAGTAATTGTTGTTTTTATGTTAATATATTTTTCTATTAATATATTTTTCTATTAAAAAATTGCATTTCATAAATACAATTTCTATTTATGAATATATTATAAGTTGAATTTATTTGTTTAATACTTTTGTTTGCTTAATATTTTGATTTCTCTTAAAATGTTCACTCCACTACTAAATTACATGTTTTTAATTAAATAGTTTATTACTCACTTAAAAATTATATTTTATATATCAATTAAAATGTAGATAATTTTAATAATAAAATTTCTTTTCCTTTAATTAATAAACTTAAAATGAAAGTTTTATTTTTAAGCTAAATAAGATGAAAGTTTTATGTAAGCTAAATAAGATGAAAGTTTTATTTTTTAAAAGTTAAATAAGATGTAAATTTTATTTAAAGCTAAATAAGATAGAAGTTTAATTTTAAGTTAATTTTTTTAAAACCCTTGACACAATCGTGGAAATGCATACACAAAAATATTTAAGTTAAATAAGATGGAAAATTTTATTTTTAAGAATGAATAACTAAAGCTTGCAAAGAACAACAACAACATACCCAGTGGAATCTCACAAGAAAGCTTGCAAAGAAAATGTAAAAAAAATAAAATTAAATAAGGTGGAGGGTATTTTTTTAAACAAACAACTTATTCTTAGAAATTAATTATGAAATGAATATAATTTTGAATATGACGAACCAAACAAGCAATAATAACTACTCTCAGCATAACATACCCCAACATAACTAATCCCAACATTATTTATATCCAAACCAAACGATCCTTAAGTGTTACTCTTGGTATTACGTAAGCCTGAAATATGAAGTGAAATGACTATGCTGATAGAGGAACCAAGTCGCCACAGTGGTGGCCTTCCATGCCTAGTGTTTCTTGAAGTATATATCTGGTTGAGCTGAACTTCAGCATATTAAAACTTCTCTTTTATGCAGAAACCACTGGGTTTGTTATCTCTGTTAGACGAGGAGTCCACCTTTCCTAATGGCACAGACGTGTCATTTGCCAATAAACTCAAGCAGCATCTAAATTCTAATCTTTGTTTCAGAGGGGAACGAGACAAGGCTTTTACAGTAAGCCATTATGCAGGGGAGGTATGGTTGTTTATAACCTACTTGCTTTGTCCTATTTCACCCACTAACATCCCCGTTCCCCCAAATAACTTCTGGCTATCTAATGTAGTGATGTGAATGGCTTGTTTATGTTTACTTATTTCTACTGGGAAATATAATAGTTCTTTGTTACCAGGTAACTTATGATACAACTGGATTTCTTGAGAAGAATCGTGATTTACTGCACTCCAATTCAATTCTGCTTCTATCTTCTTGCAAGTACCACCTTCCTCAAACATTTGCATCAAATATGCTTTCTCAATCTGAGAAGCCTGTTGTTGGCCCATTGTACAAATCTGGTGGAGCAGACTCCCAGAAATTAAGTGTTTCCACAAAATTCAAGGTAATTTTACAAATATATAGGGATCTCCTTTTTCTTATATTTCCTCTTATTTCTTAACTAAGTAAAAAGAAGAAACAGAAGTCAGGTTATTTTAAATCTGATAACACGCTGATATGGTCCAAATGCTGCTGTCGAAACAAAAAGATTGATCTTTGGTGTGGTAATATACTAGGTTATCGCTTTCAAATTTAGAGAAAGCCTGGAATTAACAAATCAGCAATCCTGAGCCAAATCTTGTTTCCGAATAAATCAAAGGTTCAGAAAAAGAAAAAGGACAGATGCAGGGACTCAATGGAACTATCTAACACATGAAGTTAAATGCATTGGTAGAGGATTCTTATACATTGAGAGTTGAGAAAGAAAAAGAACCTCTTAGGGTTTCCTAGGCGAGATTGTGGTAATTACAGCAAGTTTGTTTGCCCTAAACTAATTAGCCAAAATTGTGTCAAATGAAGCTTGAAATTACACTGACTTGCTTCCTGCTTATGTCTTGCAAGGACATTTACCTTTATGGGCCACCATATGATAAATTTAAGCAGAAACTACAAGAATGAAAAGAGAAGAAAATGTGAGTGAAAAATGATTACCAATGCAATGTATCATTGCTTTATCTACCCTCTCAGGTTCATTCCTATATATTAATACAAGTAAAATCACAGGTGAAATATAGTTAAGACTTCGCTGAGCTTGTTTTATATGTCACGGTTGAGTATCCAGGTTAACATTAATTAATTTTGATTGTCTTATTGAAGTTCAAGAGTTATATTCAACAATCATATAATCCAGATAAACTTATTGGAGGACTGGTGGTTTAAATGAGTTATTATATGACAAAATTATTATTGTTTGTCTAGAAATTTATGTAGATTGGGGGCCACGTTATGGAGATTATTCTTTGTGTTGGGGAAAGGGTGTCCATGATGTAGTGGAATTCAACTTATGTTTGCCCTTTTGATTCTTCTTATGCTCTTAGGGACAATTATTCCAACTAATGCATCGACTAGAGAACACGACTCCACATTTCATACGTTGTATCAAGCCCAACAATTTTCAGTCTCCTGGAAAGTATGAGCAAGGACTTGTATTGCAGCAGTTACGATGTTGTGGTGTCTTAGAAGTAGTTCGGATATCAAGATCTGGGTTTCCTACCAGAATGTCCCATCAGAAATTTGCTAGAAGGTAGGGTGGGGTATTATCACTAATGTTTTGTTTTATGTTTATTTCTCAGTATGCTTGATTTCTGACTCTCATCAATAATTCTGCATCAGGTATGGCTTCCTTTTATTAGACCATGTTGCATCACAAGATCCACTCAGTGTCTCAGTTGCAATATTGCATCAGTTCAATATTCTGCCCGATATGTACCAAGTTGGTTTCACAAAGTTGTTCTTCCGAACTGGACAGGTGAGGAATACTATTATGACCTCAATTGTCTCTCCTGCTCCCATTTTTCTTGCCTCTTCTCCCTTCCTTGTGTGCACTTCTATTGGGCTTTTAATTGTCAATATGGCCAATCTATGTAAATCTATCATCCGTGACCATGAGTCTTTAATGCTACTTCCAGCACATGTCATTCATTACCCATGAATATCTTGTATTGTACAATTGAGGCTCATACACCCTTTTGCAACGACCTTGTTCTCTCCTCTGGACTCACCCAAGACTTTTAGTCCATTACTTCGTTTAAAGTTTTATTTTGCATGGAATTGTATGAAATTTCATTTGGAAATTGTACAATCTCTATCACAATTTACAACTGAAGAGAAAGGGAGAAGAGAAGTATTTAGAACAATTAAAGAATTATATAAAGATCGCATTATGTAGATTGCCGGAGTCCAATGTCTGTTCTTTCTTGCTATGAAAGGTGACTGAAGGGTAGAATAGAACTAGCTTAAGGCCAAGTGCATCTTATGTTCTCATTCGTCTTCAACTTACACATGTACCAGTGTGATGCTTAATTTCTTACACCATTTGTTAGATCTATATGAATGTAAATATAAATTAAATTATGCAAAATCCTGTTAAACTGTGCATTGGGGTTTCAGTGAGAAACTGCTGATGCATATATACGCTATATATTCAGTACTTGTGTCAGTCAAGTTTTGGTCTTTCCTTCCTAAGTTAGATTTCTGAGAAAGATGGTTGAAACAAGTATTCTGAATTATGCGGTATGCTGCACAATTTCCTAAAGCAAGCTTTTTGGAAATTTGTTTCCCATTCTATTATTAACTTTGCCATCCTAGCATTTATTTTCCAACTTTACTTATTGACCATGCCATTTGAGAATCTGTCCAACAGAAATGGGTTAAGATTATGTTAAAATAATTATTTCTCCAAACTAAAGAGTATACATTCATTTGTTCCATATACTTGAGTATGTATTTGGACATGCGATTTTGTCTCGTGATTTCAAATCACGAGATGAAATTAGAGAAATAAAGTGATTTGAAATCATGAGATGAAATCACAGAAATTGAGTAATTTGAAATCATGAGATGAAATTCCAAATTCTCCAAAAAGCTAGATTTGGGAATTTCAAGCTTGATTTGGGAATATGGCCATGATGATATAGTTACTGATGAGGAGATTGTCTGTACTATGTGGAGGGATTATATTAAAGAGTAGTACACTACAACTCATATTCAGTTTTTCTTTTTTATTGAGCTAAAGTTCTATCAATAAATGTTCTATTTTTTCTAGAATAACTTTGTGATAGTGTATTATTATTTTGTTATGAATTTTTCCTTATCTGGTGAGATTGTATAAAAAATTGGGGCAATTTTAATAGTTGTCTCCACTTATGAAGTTTTTGTGTTTATGAGCAAAAAATTCAACTTAAAAATTCAAATTGCATGTCCAAACAAAACTTCAACTTTATTTCATACCATGACTTCAAATCATGATCATCTCACATTGTCAAACGGGTTCAAATGAGTTGTTCTCTTATTACTCCTTTTCAGATTGGAGTTCTTGAAGATACAAGAAATCGCACTCTCCATGGCATCTTACGTGTTCAAAGTTGTTTTAGAGGTCACCAAGCTCGCCGACATCTCAAACATTTTCGAAGAGGAATTGTTACACTTCAGTCATGTCGGTTCAATTGAACTTTGAACTTTTTAGCTTCTCTGTTATTGGCATATTGTAGGGTTTATGACTATTACTGCATGCTTTCTCTGTACAGTTGTACGTGGTGAGAAAGCTCGAAAAGAATATGCAATCTTACTGCAGAGACACAGAGCAGCTGTGTGTATACAAAAGCAAATAAGAGGCAGAACCAAAAGGAAGACCTATGAAAATGTTCATGATGCATCAATTGTGATACAATCTGGTAATTGCTAAAGCTCCACTGCAATTTTTCAGACATGAGTAACTTGTGTTTAGTTTGCATGATCTGATAAACAACAGATATTGGCTGTAAGATAGATTTGCACAAACAGCTGTACATTTTGGGCTTTGTACTCCTCTTATTTGTAAATGTGATATATTTACTCCCTCTTATTTGTAAATGTGATATATTTACTCAATGGTTTTAACAATATTGTGACTTGCTCATCCAATAGATTTGACATGGTTTTAAAACTTAATGTAATAGTTTTTAACTTCTTTGAATTTCTTTTCCAGTGATTCGTGGCTGGTTAGTCAGAAGATGCTCAGGAGACATTGGACTGTTACAATTTGGAGGCAGAAAGGTAATCATGGGTGGCTTTAAATTGGGGATGACAATTTTTCTGCACACTCGTTGCTTTTCAAATTAGTTATTATTATTGACAAAAGCATGTGGGCCCATTCTCTTCTATTGTTTCTTATCCCCATTAGCTTCTTACAGGTTAATGAGTCAGAAGAGGTGCTGGTGAAATCTTCTTTCCTGGCAGAGTTACAGCGTCGAGTCCTTAGAGCTGAAGCTGCTCTACGAGAAAAAGAAGAGGAGAATGACATACTTCACCAGAGACTACAGCAGTATGAGAATCGTTGGTCAGAGTATGAGTTGAAAATGAAATCCATGGAAGAAATATGGCAGAAACAAATGAGATCACTGCAGTCGAGTCTTTCCATTGCAAAAAGGAGCTTAGCTCTTGATGATTCCAGGAGGAACTCTGATGCGTCTGTCAATCCAACTGACGAGAAAGAGTCTAGCTGGGAGACAGGAAGCAACCAAAGGGCCCGAGAGAGCAATGGAGTACGACCAATGAGTGCTGGTCTTAGTGTCATAAGCCGATTAGCCGAGGAGTTTGAGCAGAGGAGTCAAGTATTTGGTGACGATGCCAAGTTCTTGGTGGAAGTAAAATCAGGCCAAGTTGAGGCTAACTTGAGTCCAGATCGTGAGCTAAGGAGGTTGAAGCAGATGTTTGAAGCTTGGAAGAAAGATTACGGATCAAGATTGAGAGAAACAAAGGTGATTCTGAATAAACTGGGGAGTGATGAAGGTGGTAGTGACAAAATGAAAAAGAAATGGTGGGGAAGGAGGAATAGCACAAGGTTGAACTAAATTAAATTGCCTTACCGAGTTGGACCAAAGTTTTTGCTTTACATACAAGGCAGGTGTTGTGCAGTGAGCAAGTTTGTATAGAAGTGAAAGGGGAAGTTAGTATAATGTGAGACTCGTAGTAGTATGTAATTTGATACACGCGTTTCTGTAAAGTTCATCATTGTTTTATGATATTCAAATCATATTTGTGTTGAACAACTAATTTTTCAGCAGCAAAGACAGGGTTATAAATGTCATATTTATGGAAATGGAAATTGATGGTTTTGATAAGAACAATTAGAATAGATTATTAAAGCAGAAACTGACGTACAAATAAAATATGACAGCCAAAATGGGTAATTGAAAGAGGCCATGGAGTAATGGTAAAATTGCTTCTATGTTACTTATAAGTAATAGGTTTGAGTCGTGATAGGAACCATCGAGATATATTATAACAGCAAGACCAAATGGAGTTGAAAAGCATCAAGAATAATTTGGTTGGCTGAATTACTAAATTGGTTCCTTCACCTTTGTGAGTGCTTGTGCAACGATATGGAAATTCTATAAAAAGGGTTGACCAAGAGCAGTAGTGACATTGTTGTTTTTTTAACGAAGAAACTAAGGGGTCGTTTGGTTGGAAACAACTTATCCCAGGATTAGTTATCCTGAGATTGGCTATCCTGGGATAAGTTATCCCCCCCATGCATATGGGATAACTTATACTATCACTATGGTATAAATGGTGGGATAAGTTATCCCAAACTTGGCAACTAAACAAGACATCAAAGTTTTATCCATTCACTTTTTTTATCCCCACACCAAACGACCCCTAAGAAAATAACTGAAAAATATTTTGAGAGAAAAAATACTGAAGTGTTGTCAAAAAGAATTATATTATTAATAATTCATATACATACATTTATAGCCATAATTTCTAATTGAAAAATAGAAAAACATGTTACTAAACTTATCAATAAAATTCAAATAAAAACAGAAATAAACTAATACCTAAATTCAAGCCACATAGGACTCTAATAAAATAATGAGAATTTTTTAAATGAGAAATATAAGATATATTATTACAGGTTCTAACAGTATTATTAACTTGCAAGTTATAGCATTAGAATTGTAACATTCTATAACAGTTTAATTAAAAAATAATAATATTTTAATCTAAAAAAATGAAATAAATATATTAATTAAAATTAGACAATTATTGATTAAAATTAGTTCCCACTAAATTAGGATTCTCCAACTTAACATTTATTTGAATTCCTTATTTTACTCCCTTATTTTACTCTAAGTCAGCTTGAGAAGATATTTTTGTTCCTTATTTTATTCTCATTAAATTTGAATCTTTATTTTGTATACAAAAAATATATCAAATCTTGTTTTATTATCTTCATTTTAGATTCGTTTATTATTATTTTTTTTGTATCAAATCTGCAAAAAAAATTGGGATTGTATTATAATAGAAAGTGAAAGATTAGTTTCTATAATAATCCAACATGGTGATAGATGAGACTTTACAAGTTACTCATTTTTTCAAAAAATAAATTCGTAAAATACCCAATTATGCTTGAAATAATACATTATTTTTTGTGAATATCATAATTATAATTATAATATATATGTTGATTGATTTTATAGAAAACAAAAATTTTAATATTGATGTATATAACTTATTTGTTATTCGAGGAACAATTTGTAAAAAAATATTGTAACACCTGAAATAGGTAATTTGACTTATTTCTAATATTCATGAATTAAAAAGGTGTTTTAATTACATACTGAAATTTTTTTTTAAAATTATTTGTTTGATCATTTAATTGTTATACAAAAAGGGTATGAGAGTAATTTGCAATTTGGCATAACAAAATATGAGCGGACTTATAATTTATATGATTGACTTGAATTTCATATAATTTGTTGGTATTCTTTGATTATATATAAATTGTTTATTTTTTGTATAAAGTATAATTCATATGTTGTTATACAATAGGTATGAAAGTTGATATAACGTTTGAGTATTTGCATTAGATTTATTAATTGCATGAATATGATATGAATGTGGTATAATGTATATTGTATGTATTTTGCGTTTATATTTTGCATTAATTTGGTGTAAAGTATAATTGTATTTAATAGTTGACAAATATTAACATGAAATTGGTGTAATTTTTGAAATCCTACAATTCAATATTGTTTATTATGCAAACACAACATATATAAAATGCAAATTAAATCTATTTCATATCAATTGTAGGGTTCATAAAAAAAAATAT
The DNA here is from genome assembly GCA_038996855.1 of Solanum aculeatissimum. NCBI lineage: Eukaryota > Viridiplantae > Streptophyta > Magnoliopsida > Solanales > Solanaceae > Solanum > Solanum aculeatissimum. Next base: position 10,322 of record JBCEWC010018145.1, read on the forward strand.
TTCATGTCAATATTGATCAAATATTAAACACATCTATACTTTATACGTAGAAAAAATAGTCATATATACCGGAGAACTTTAAAATTTATACAAATTTTAAATTTATATTAACTTAAACAGTGAAAATAGAATACTAGATTATTTTTTTCGTACCAAATTAATATAAAAAGTAAACACATCAGAGATATAATGCACATCATACCAATTTCATATCAAGTTCATGCCACCTATTATATGTATAAATTACCAAATGTGAATATACAAAACACGTGTATATTTTATACCAAATTAATGCAAAAAGTAAACACAACAAATATAGTAATGCACATTATACCACTTTTCATCTTAAATTCAGTTCACCAACAAACTTAATATAAAAATTCATAAATTATATCAATGTAATACCAAATACATGGGAGTACAAGAATTGAACTTTATACCAAATATAAACAGTAAAAATACAAATAAAAAAATATCAAATTTATATCAAATTCATGCCAATCATAAAAAATTCAAAGTTAGTTTATATTTATTATGCAAACACAATATATATGAAAAACAAATCATACCAATTTCATATTAATTATAGGATTAAACTAATAATAATTTAATGTCAAAATTAAATAAATATTAAATAAATTTATATTTTTTTCCCAGAAAAATCAGTGGAGAGCCAATTGCATTAATATGCATAAGAAAAGTAATGAAAAATATGTTTGAAAAAAAAACTTAAAAATATCTTCTCATCAACTTTGACCTTTTTTGATTTGGGGATTTATAAATCCTCTTTCAATTTTGCACTAGATCTTTTTGTCGAGGGTGGGGTGGGGGTGACGGCTCTCCCTTAATAATACTCTTTGCATATTTAGTGGTTTGATCATGAACAAAGTTCGAATTTGAATTGGAATCTGAAATTCCATACGAAGGAGCTTCCACCATCTTCCTCTTCCTTTTTTACATCTTTTGACTTGAAGAAATTAGATTTTTCTTCACCAGTATCTCATAATCTTCACTGGTATCTGCTTCTTTAGGTATGATGTTGAAATCAAATGAAAACAAAAAACTACGAATCACTTCAAATACAAAAAAGATGAAAAACATTTCTTCAAATTGAAGAAAAAATATTTTTAGACAAAAAAAAGACAAGAAATCAATGATACTAAATCGTTAGAGAAAATATGGAAGATGATGATAATGATTTGGAAAGAGAAAAATAAGATTGCTTGAAATAAATTGAAAAAAGGCGTGCAAGTTGGAATAAATTCCCTTAATTATAGTATGAGATTAGTACAAAAAAGGAAACTTACTTCTTTCTTATTAAATTAATTAATATTGACAGTTAATAAATTTTTTTAAATACAATATAAAAAGTATAAATTATATAAATCACATACTGTTAATAGATAATTACAATCTATCCCGACTATTTTTAAAATTACACTAAATCCCTTTTTTTGAAGCAATCGTGATACATAAAAATTACCACTTGATACTTAGATAATAAGTATTGGGTAATTAATATTGTTACGGTAAAAAAGAAAAAATAACTGATTGCCTAATTTTAATTCCATAATTTCCGCCATAATCTTTTGGGAGATATAATGAATCCCTAAAATTGTGTAACAGATTGACAATTTCAAAATTTTGAAAATTTTGAAGCTTTTTGTACAATTGGGCGCATATCTATTTGGTAAAAAAAAATAAAACAACAAAACAACTAGAATATGAACATATCAATCTTGCTTTGCCATTTTGGGAATATGAGATGCAATATGAGAGATACAAAAGTGAT
>JBCEWC010018146.1:0-12113 GCA_038996855.1 Solanum aculeatissimum
TCTCACTGTTTGGGCCATATCTCCCTCATCCGATATCCAAATTGAGTGAAACCACTTTTGTTGCAAAGCTAACTCAAGTACCTTAAATTGTATATGTGGTATCTTACATGATTCATCTATATCAAAAGTTATGAATGTTTGAAGTTGACTATCGAAACTGTCCCTCTAGGCCACTAACTAGCCAAATTTGCATTCAGCCACTTAAACTCAACCTGTGGCCACCAAAACTCATACATGGATTGTAGTACATCCTAGAATTCCAACCATAAGTATATTTCAAAACAATTCGAGTTGTTACAACTACCGAAGACCTTATTTATTGGTTGAGTCAGGAAAGTATGTTAATTATCTATGGGGCTATCTTTCATTCCTCGACTTGAGGGACTACATAACTAATCAAGTAGTTGTTGACCCTAAACGGGTGTCATTTTTGGGTTTTTCTCTGGCGTTGCAAATCTGGTTCTATGAATGCTGCAACTAAGTTGATAGGTCGATTGCAATTCGTCAATTTAATCGGACCCCACGAATGTTCAACTGGAGAATTCCCAAGAGGAAGATTTTCTATGGACATTTCAAAAAAGAGATGTTTCGATAATTTGGGAACCAGGTAACATTGTCATTTTAAAGTTTATTTTGTATTTTTCTTAAAAACATTTCTTAGTACAAGTTTAAGAATTTCTTATTCAAGCCCGACGAGTTGTCCGCTTTTCGGGCAGAATAACTCGTTGTGCCGAATCCCACCGGAGCTTGCGAGAATGATTTTCAACCCCCAACCCCTAATCCCCATCCCGATAATTTGGAAGACATTGACAGTTTGAACAAGCATGAAGTTAACAAGCTGCAAGCCATTGAGAGGCTTGAAAAAGAGATTTTTCTGGTAAAAACTTAGTTAACTCTCAATCTATTTTTTCATATATTTGTGTTTTAGAATTTATTTTCATTTTTATTATGAATTTGTTGTAGGTTCGTCAACAATTATCAACTTTAGAGGCTAAGGTTGATGGTCAGTTTAGCGAAATGAAGTTGTTCATCGAGGAGCCACTAAAAAAATACATGTGTGAGATAAGAGATCAACTGAATGTTAATTAGAGAAATGATAATTCTGTATTACCGAAGGTATGACTCGTGTACCACTCATTTATTTTTATAAATTATTCATAATTTTTTTATATTTTTTTAATATTTTTAATTGTTTGTTTGTCTTATTAAACAAAAATCAGTTAATTCATTAGTGATTTTTCGTCATGCTAGGATCGTGGTGAAAAGGTAGTGGATTGTTCAAAAGATAACTTTGGGAACAATGCTCTCCCTAATGATCTTACAACAGACCTACGATTTGATTTGTTTATTTTTTCTTTTCATTTTTCTGTGTTTTCACCTTCCCTTTCTACTAATTAATTTTCATTTTGGTTAATTTTATGTGTTTTGTTTTGTGTAGTTACCCAATGGTGTGTTAGTATATCTGGTTTTTGGTTGTTTTATACTGCGATTATGATATCCTCGTTGATTGTTTGGTTGGTTTGTGTTTTGACCTGTACTTGATACTATAATTGGTTAGCAAATATCCCTTTTAATATGTTGTGGAGTATGAGATCTTTGATTCGTTTCTGAGTTGGTTCCCTTATGTGTTTGATTTGCTATTAAACTTTTTTTTTGGGTTTAAATTTTGATAAATTTTTGGGTGTCTATTTGTTTGGGAAAATTTTTTATTGTCTTTCTGTTTTTTTCATCGACTAATGGTGTTATTCATTCCTTTTTATGATAGATTTTTAGGCGTGTTTTTTCTTGGTGTATAGTTGTTATAGTAATTGGTTGTCTGATTGCTACAACGTTTTTGTTATATATGTTTTTTGGTGTTTTGTTGATTTGTCAGCTAATATTCTTTTCTTAGTATGATGATATTGAAAAAGTTGTGTCAGCAAATAACCCTTTTTTATATGTTGTGGAGTATGCTATCTTTGTTGGTTTTTCTATGTGTTTGTTTTGTTATCAAATTTTTTGGTTTAATTTTTGGGCATTTTTTTGGTTGTTTGTTTTGTTTTTTGCTATTGACTAATGGTGTTATTCATTCCTTAATATGATACCTTTTTAGTTTTTTTTGGTGTATAATTTTCATAGGAATTGGTTGCCTGATTGCTACAACTTTTTGTTATATCTTTTTTTTGATATTTTGTTGATTTGTCAGCTAATATTCTTTTCTTAGTTTGAGGGTACTGTAAAAGTTGTGTCAAGTGGAGGACCACAAGAGGATGTACATGATCAGGTTGAAGAAGGTGGTGTGAGCAACAACCAACAGTGCGTTGACGATGCATTGTTATCAAGTGTAGGTAATTTTTATTTTTCAAGTTTCTTGCTTTTAAAGGTGTATTATTATTGTTTATTATTGTTTAGATAATTAACAGTTTATTAGGTGAAGTTATAGGGGAAGCGAGAGGTGTTAAGCATAAGACGCCTCCACTCGATGACTTTGAGTTACCGGACTTGAGTGAATCTCAACTTGTTACTTTAGAAAATAAAATTTCATATGTTACACCAGCGCAACAACCAAGAGCTAAGGTACCTGGAAAGTACGCTCAATCACCATACACGGACCTTAGTGATACAGCCGGTACTTCAGGAAATCCCCTTGCCACATTTCATAGGAAGCATCCATTCAATGAATTTATTAATTTTGATGTAGACAGGGATCTCATAGTTCCTTTCAATTGTGGACCAAATAAAAATTGTCAAAGAAATGTGGCAAGTACGTATATTTTTATTTTACTTTATCTATTTTTTTATTTACAACTTGATTAACTATCTATGTCATTATTCGTAGGAAACAAAGTGCATTCACTGTTGCTTCTAACAAAATCTATTCGCTGTTTGACTTTGGTGTTGATAGGGTAGAATTGATGGATTGATTTTACGACTTGGTCACCACTGGACGACCATGGGAAGATTCGATAATTTTTAAAACAGATTACTGTTTACATTCATTTTTTTCAACTCTCTTAATTCATTTTGTTTATGTCAAACCACCTTAATACAACATGTTGATGTTTTAATGTATTACCTTCGAAAAAAGATGAAATATGGCCCCGAAAATGAAACAAGAGTTACATTTATGGACTCTTTTTTCATAAGATGGGTTGAACAGATTTATGACTGTTGGGTGAAGAGCATGAAGGATAACCGAGTAATTACCCCCAATCATGAGGTTGCCCAATATATTCGAGGATTTAAGATACATGCGAACACACCATGGGAGTTAGTTGATTTTATTTGCATTCCCATCAATATACCCGCAGTATGTCACTGGGTGTTGGCAGTGATATGTATAAAAAAAAGTGTATCCAAGTCTTTGACTCCCTATGATCAATTGGATCAAAGCATTTGGTTGTGGACAATGATGTGTCAAGGAAACTTGCACAAATTATCCCTTTGTTTTTCATTAGTACTGGATATTATGAAAAACGGGATGATATTAATTGAAAGAATAAGACTGAATATATGGATTGTGCTTTTGGTGATCCTCTAGACTTCTTCATTGTTGAAAGTATTCCACAACAGCGCGAAGATTCCAAGTAAGTTTTTTTTTTATAATTATTTTCTTAAAAAATGTTATCATCTCATCTTTCTTTGGGCTACAGTGAACATAATTCACTTTATTTTTTCCCCCTGTTTTGTTCTATTCTTTTGATGCCATCTGTTATATTAATTCAATTTTTTTTTTAAAATTTAGCGATTGTGGTTTATACACTTGTGTATTTGTCGAATACTTTTCGCAAGGCCATATCGACATTTTCAGCTGTTTTATAGATCCAGATTTATTTCATTTGAGGTATGGTGCATTACTTTGGGACTACGAAAAAAGAAAAATAGAGGCTGAGGGAGTGAGTTAAAGTGAAGTCACGGGCAGGGTTATCAGCAGACTTGGTGCTCCCAAACTTACAAGAGAATACATTCCAGTCAGCGAGAATGTGATTTGGTCGAAGTTGATTCCCCGACGAAAGAATTAGATATTATGTTTTCCTATTCTAGTTTCAGACATTATCTAATCTATGATGCTACTATTTTTTATTAAGACATTTATTTTATATTTTTGCTATGTTGTTTTGTCTGGTTACTTATTGTTAAGGCTCTCTCGGGCTGAAGTTCTGTTATTTTTTTACGCTGGTTAGATGATTATTATTTAATCCTTTTTTAGTTAAATTCAAATTATTATGCATAATGAAAGTAAGTTTTTTATTTCTATTATGTTTGTTGGTTTATTTTTTGCTTAAACTTTTATAATATTGTTGCTAACCAACAAAAGTACTATCTGTTCAACCATTTTTTTGTTCAAAATAACTAAAAAATAGATTAAAAAAATATAATTTTAAAAAAAACTAGTACAACTAAAAATTCAGCCCGTGACATATTTGCACAAAATAAATATATGTTTGTTTGATTTCATTCTTCTTTTTTTATACCACAACTATGCCAACCAAAAAAAGTACTATGTGTTTAACCAAAAAATTTATAAAAAATGTAATTACAAAAAAAAAAAGCAAAATTGTTTGCAAATCAAAACTCAATCACTGACATATTTGCACAAAATAACAACATTTTTTGTTTGACTTCATTTTTTGTTCTTTTACATAACAACTATGCTAACCATTTAAAGTACTAAATGTTAAACAATTTCTTTGTCAAATAACCAAAAATTGATAAATAATACAACCAATAAAAAAACTAAAAAACTGGAACAAACAAAAACGCAGTCACTGACATATTGCACAAAATAACAACATTTTTTGTTCGATTTCATTCTTTTCTTCTACATATCAACTATGCTAACCAACACAACGTACTAAGCGTTTAACTTTTTTTTGTCAGAATAACAAAATTAAGTTAAAAAATAAAACAAAGAAATAACTAAAAAACTGGACATCTAAAATGCAAAAAAGAAAGAAAATGATTAACCAACCCATAAGATAATTAGAGAATGTCTTAACAATAATTAACTTCACTTCCAAAAAATCGAACAATCCATTGTATATTTCCAATACCAATTACAACAAATTACCATCTTACGAACCAACGTCAATCCATGCCTGACCTTCTTCTTACATCTAGTGGCAGCACACTCTCACCCATCACATCATTCGGAATAACCCAAGTGCTCTCACATGGCAATAGATCAATGGGTATTGCATACACATCTTTAAAATTTTTGGTGCTGTAATAAATTGAACAGTAATCATCGGCATACTTGTTTCTGTACGCTATAGCTGTGAATGCATGTCCACAGGGGACTTCATCATGTTGAAACCTTCCGCAAGAACACATTTTTATATTTAAACAAATTGTGAACCTCTTTGCACCATCTGTTACAGTATGAAGAAATTCCATTGATGCTCTCACCTTTTAAAAGAATAGAAATTAAAGTTAGCAAACTTTCGATAGAATAATCAAAAAATAATAAAATTTATAATCAAAAAATAAACCATACACCTGAACAATCAAAAGAAAGTCAATCGAGAATTCCTTCATTTATTTAGTATCGTATACTCATACCGTTATTCGGTGCAACATTCTTCATTATTCAGCAACATCTAATTGTATTTCTTTGTCAAAGTTGTTGTCATTTCTCTCCCTTCTTGGTTGTGTTTCTCATTCCAAATTTCAATGATTTTCCTCATGTACTCTAGCATGGGTGTACTACAGGAATCCTCCGCCCGGACAAGATTGCATTGTTAATTGATTTGGCAATATTACTTGTCAGTGTCTGTCATTTTCACAGTTGAGTGTGCCCGCGACCACTTCTCAAATTCAACCTTTATCAAATAGGCATGACATTTTGGACTTATCTCCTTCATTCGACTCATCAGATCTTCAAATTCCTCAACTGTGTATGTCTTTGCCAAGCTAATAATTTTCTCATCTCCTTGGTATTACTGTGGGCCCATTTTAGCACGTTGGTCCACAAATGATAAATACAAGCATAGTGTGAAAACCCTGGATAAACACATGCAACAATATTCCAAATGCTTTTGTTTCGATCCAAAACAAAGCACATACCGTACCTATCACCGAATGCCAATTTGAAACATTGAAAAAATTAATTACATGATTGATCATTTTTTTGAGTCAACGACACTATATGCTAGAGGCAATATATGACCTACAATTAAGTAGAACTCATTTAATAAACATTTTAATTTATCAGATCGTAAACTTATTTATGAATTTTTAAAATCTCACCTCTGGGATTCAAAGTGCTAGCAATCAATATTGTACCTTCGAATTGAGACCTTATATGTGTACCATCAATGACCACTATTGGTCGACAATATTCCCAATCTCTAATGCATAAATCTAGTACAATGAATGTATACAAAAATCATCCTTCCTCCGTCTTTCTTAAATCCACTACTGTCTCTAGATATATTTTTTTCAATATATATAAATATATTGGTATTTTTCCATAAGACTTAGCTGGGTCCCCTCGTAGTATATTAAATGTCTTTTGCCTACCTCTCCAAGCTTGCATATAACTTAATGTAATTTCATGTTCCCTCTTCATGTCCTTTTTTATTTTAATTGGGGTATAATTGATCTTGGGATCACTGTATTTTTCTAACAACATTACATCAAGCACCCTACTTTTACATTGACGTTTTGACATTAGCCTACCCTTCACTGGGCACGTATGTGTATCACAAAATTTAAGAACTTTGAACAATCCTGAATTGCTCAAACAAGAAGATTTAAATAACCACGCGCAGTCATTTGTTGTGCATTTCAAGTTGTAACTATAAAAAGGAAATGTTAATACTATTTACAAAATAGATCAAAAAAACAACCAAAGATTAAACCAAACAACTTACAAAAATGTTATATTACAAAAAAGATCAAAATTAAACCAAACATCTGTACAAACACAAAAAATAATCAGTCGTCGGAGGGGGGAGGACCAATTGTGCAACCAACTAACTAACCAAACAATAAACCAATCTATGGAACCCAAAAAACAAACGGAAATATTAACCCAAAAACACCAACCAGGATGACTTGACCCAAAAATCAACTAACTAACCAAACAATAAATCAATTTGTGGAACCCAAAAAAAAAATCGAAATATTAACCAAAAAACACCAACCAGGATGACTTAACCCAAAAATCAACTAACTAACCAAACAATAAATCAATCTATGGAATCCAAAAAACAAATCGAAATATTAATCAAAAAACACCAACCAGGATGACTTGACCCAAAAACCAACTAACTAACCAAACAATAAATCAATTTGTGGAACCCAAAAAATAAACCAAAATATTAACCAAAAAACACCAAGCAGGATGACTTAACCCAAAAATCAACTAACTAACCAAACAATAAATCAATCTATGGAATCCAAAAAATAAATCGAAATACTAACCAAAAAACACCAACTAGGATTACATACAAAAATATTATAAACAGATTAACAATCATTATAAGCAACCCAAAAAAATCACATACCTTGTATGACTTGACCTTATAAAAACAAAATCAAATCTCCTCAACTATGTATATCGTCTCATTGTCGCGCCCCATTTGTTTCCTCACGGAAAAGGTACCTAGACGACGTCGTGGCAATGACTCTTTTGGAAACAATTGAAGAGTCTCCACCTAATGAGTTTAAGGTGCATTAAGACATCATTCTAGGCCTAAAACTAACCTAAGGGTCAAAGCGTAACCAGAGACTAGGTAAGGGTTTAGGTTACCTCAAGGGAAAGGTGTTAGGCACCCCTCGAGGTCTGAAAGTGCGGGTCCCGACCGTATCTCTGTTCTATGTGGGGGTCGAAAATAGGGTCTCTTTTAAAAGATTTTATCCTAAAATTTGCCTAAGTGATAAAAGAATTAAAGCGAATAAAAATAGACAATTTAAGCTACCCCAAACAGTTTAGAAATAAAGAAAGAGGAAAAAGAATTAAACTACTCGAGATTTCATTACCACTCAGATCAGTTACTCGGCTTTATTTCTGAAAGACAAATCAAGTTTGTCGATTTTAGCTCACTTGGCTTATTTTAGCCTAAGGACAAAAACCAAAGTTTTTTCCTATTAAACACGAGATTAGTTCATCATATCCGAGGGTCCTATTTACCCCTACCCCTCCTAAGTTTGTTATTTTATTTTACTTAAAGGCGTACTAAAAATGAAGAATACTAATCATTTCCTAAAGTGTCTATCGTCCCTCCTAAGGTCCAAGAGACATTGGACTTCTAGTACTGGTGGTTCTAGACTAAATAAGAGTCTAAGGCTTCCTATTTGACCATATCGAGCAAACACTTAGGACAAACATTTAGCACGAAAAAGGTTCTCCAGTATGCCTCTAAAAACATGTGAAAATATGCCGAAGGCGCAAAGTTTATGAAAAAGGCGTGTGGATGCAAAGTTTTAAAACCTGTCAAAACCACTTGAATGGAAGACGAATTTCCTAGTTGCTAAGATGTCAAAGTGTTTATAACTGATGTCTATGAATACTTTAAGTAAAAGGCATTTTTATTTATTTATTACTAGGCAAAATGCCCGCGCTTTGCGCGGGTAATTTTCATTTATTGGAGTGAGTAAACTATTCTGTGAAGAGTGTATTATTTGTTTGGTCCTTTTCCATCATTTTGGATCTTTTTGAAATGATGTTTGGTCCTTTATAATATGAGGTTGTTTTGTATAAATTAGAAAAATAAACGCTCAATGGAATAACAACCATGGCTATTTGTCATTTTAATCCAAATGAGACTTTTTTTTATGCTTATTAAAAGAGTTGTGGGCCTTCTTGCTGCGTGACTATATGTTGAATGCGCACAATATTTTTTGGAAAGTTATGTTGACAAAATAATTTATGAAGTTATTGATGACAAAATATTTTTTTACGCATCCTCTTTTAGGTAAGTAAGAGAGTTGTGCGGCTTATTGTTGAGTGACTATATCTTGAATACTAACATAATATTCCTTTAGGTAATTTAGAGAGTCAGGCGCCCTGTTGTTGTGTGAGTATATGGTAAGTCAGTATGTTAGCATAGTGATTATTTTAAGTTAGTCAACTAGCAACCAGTTGCTGAGATTTGAATATAAATGAGGAAGCTATTGAGTGTGGTATCAAACTATGTTGGAGAAGGAAGACATAATTGTGGCCTCCTTGAGTCAATGAATATAATTATGCTGCTGCATGTTCAGTGACTCTGTGGTAAGTCAATATGTTATCATAGTGATTTGGTCAGATACAAATTTTATTGTAAATTTATGTTGAAAATTTATTTTGTAAAGTTATGATGACAAAATATTGTATAAACTTATGATGACAAAAATATTTTTATACACTTCCTCCTTTGGGTAATTAAGGGAGTTGTGCGTCTTATTATTGTGTACCCCCATCTTGAATACTCACGAAAATTTTTGAAAAGCTATGCTGATAAATTATTCTGTAAAGTTATTGACGACAAAATATTTTTGCACGTTTCCTCCTAGTGGAAAATCTGAGAATATTGTAGGGTAATCTTGGGACATACAATTTAGCTTAGAATTTGCAAGCTGACTAAGTTAAAATAGCGATTCTATTAAGGGGCGATTGAATTGTTGTTTTACTGGGGGCTTTTAAGTTAAACAGTCAAAGACATAAGTTTGGGACACCTTACTTTTGGCTTTTAAATTTTTTTGGTACTCTTTAAACTAAGAAGAAGTGTTTCTAAGAACTTTTGTATATTACCCGAACCCTCAAAAGCTTAAAAATTGCTTAAAAGCCAATAGCCAATAAAAAATAATTCAATCCAAACACTCACTAAGATACCGACTTACCATAACAGTCATGCAATGGAACGATAAAATGTAGAGTATATTTTGTCATGTTATGCTGAAAAAATATTTTGTTAAGTTAGCGATGACAAATTATTTTTTGACGCTTTGCAGGGGTGGAGAAACCCCGTACGTGTCTTAGGGATAGCAGGAAGTGGAGTTGAGGATGCGCTCGCCGTAAAAAAGGAGACCATTTATGTGGTGGCGCAGCAGGGGCAAAGGCACATTCTAGAAAATATCCGAATTAAAGTGTGTAAAAGGATTTGGGACTTGGACGAATAGTTTAATCGCGATGCTATACTGAATACACCATTTGAAATCAAAATTGGGTTTCGAATGGAAAGTGAGTTACCCAGAAGGCAAACATAGTGGAGGACAATCTTGCGACGTACAATTAAGTATAGAATGTGCAAGCTGGCCGAGTAAAAATCGCCGTTATATTAAGGGGCGATTGAATTGATTTTTTAACGGTGTCTTTTCAGTTAAACCACACAAGACATAAGTTTGTGACCCCTTACTTTTGGCTCCTGCATGTTTAGTGACCGTATGGTAAGTCAGTATCTTATCATAGTGATTTTATTTAGTTTGCCAAGTTGCAAATTATGAAGTTAATTGTATGCGGAAGATTAGTGTCCAGTATGTTATTCTTTTCGGTAACACATTTTTCCTTCCAAACCAGCTTAAATTATAAAAAATAAACGCTCAAGAGAATAGCAACCATGACCATTTGTCGTTGCAATCCTAACGGCACGCCATTTGCGCGTTCCCAAGATCTAAAACAGAGGGCGCAATATATATTTTGGGGAGGCGAGTCTTTAGGAAAGAATTCTTTGGAGAATATTAATGACAATCTTTTTAAAGTTCTGATACAAAATATTTTGTAAAGTTATGATGACAAAATATTTTCTAAAGTTATGATAACCAAATATTTGTTTACGCTTCGTCCTTTGGGTAATTAAGGGAGTTGTGCGCCTTCTTCCTGTGTACGTATATCTTGAATTCTGACTTAATATTTTGTAAAGTTATGTTGATAAATTATTTTTTAATGTTATTGATGACAAAATATTTTTGCCCATTTCCTCCTTGCGGAATTTAAGCAAATTGTGCTCTGTCGTGTAGTATGACTATATGGTAAGTCCGTATCTTACTATAGTGATTTTATTCAGTTAACCAAGTTGTACATTCTGAAGTAAATTGTATATTATTCGAACGCTTCGTAAGCTTAAAAAGTGCTTAAAAGGAAATAGCCATAAAAAATAAGCCAATCGAAACACCCACTAAGATACTGCCGTACCATAACCGTCAAGCAATGGAAACATAAAATGTGAAGTATATTTTGTAAAGTTATGCTGAAAACATAATTTGTAAAGTTATTGGTGACTAATTTTATTTTTTTTATGATTCCTCTTTTAGGTAATTAAGAGTGTCGTGTGGCTTCTTGTTGCCTAACTATATCTTGAATACTGAAAAATTATTTGGGAAAGTTATTGATAACAATATATTTTGTAAATGTCTGCTAAAAAATATTTTGTAAAGTTATGTTGACAAAATATTTTGTAAAGCTATTATGACCAAATATTATATAAGTTTATGATGACAAAATAGGTTGGCGATTCTTTATGAAAGAATTCTTTGGCGAATATGGATGACAAAATATTTTGTAAAGTTATGATACAAAATAATTTGTAAAGTTATGCTGACAAAATATTTTGTAAGATACAAAATATTTTGTAAAGTTATGATGATAAAAAATTTTGTAAAGGTCTCATACAAAATATTTTGTAAAGGTTTGATACAAAATATTTTTTAAAGTTATGATGACAAAATATTGTATTAACTTATGATGAAAAACGTTTTTTTACACTTCCGTCTTTGGGTAATTAAGGGAGTTGTGTGCCTTATTGTTGTGTACCCTATCTTGAATAATCACAAAATATTTTATAGAGCTATGCTAATAAATTATTCTGAGAATTGTGCTTCTTGTTGTGTGAGCATATGGTAAGTCAGTATCTTACCATAGTGAATTTGTTTAGTTTGTCAAGTTAGCAATTATGAAGTAAAATGTATGGGTAAAATAGTCTGTAGTATGTTATTCTTTTTGCTAACTCATTTTTCCTTCCGAATCCTTTTTAAATTTGGAAAGGAATATTATACATAATATCACAATTAAATCCTGAAGAAGGAGTTGGGTGTTGATCGAATAGTTTAATCATGATGCTATACTGAATACTCCTTTTTTATTCAAAATTGGGTTATGAATGGAAAGTAAGCTACCGAGAAAACGAACATATTGTAGGGTAATTTTGGGA
>JBCEWC010018147.1:0-12112 GCA_038996855.1 Solanum aculeatissimum
ATTGTTGTGTCTATCCCCAATTGTGCAGAAACAACTTCAATCAACCCATTATAGAGAGTGTTTGAATCATATAACACTCCCTCTAAACCATAATCAACATATCTACCCGTTTCAATAGCTATGAGAAACAAACTTTCAAATTCAAAAAATATTAGACTTACAAATAAATATATCCAATACAAAAAAAACATCAGATTTATACACACATAATATAACAAAATAGAACAAAAATAGAACAAACTTTTACTGACCTGAAGAATCCCATCTGCCACCATGTTGTATCAAAATAGAACAAAAAATTGATTCCATCAGATTTTTCAAAGAGTAAAATCAGTTTTCCAGAACACAAATGGGAGTTTTTTTTGCAGCAGTAATGAAAATATGGACGAAAATTGCTGTAATTAACCATTTGTATTTAATGTAGGTGCATTAATCAAAAATAAAAATGTGTGTAATCACTGATTATGCCACAATCAAAAAATAAAAAGTTGTGTTATCATTAATACGGTCATTAGAATTTGTTTTATTGTTATATTTTTCAGATTTTTTTAGCTTAAACCTTTTTACACTATTTTGCTAGTTTTGGAAAAGTAAATCTTGCAATGACTTGAAATTTTGATTCTACTGTCATTATTGGTAATAACATAATTCTAGATTGTCATTTATTAAATTTTCTCTTAAAAATTTATGTTATGTTTGTTAATAAAAAACTGTCATCTAAAGAGTTATATTGTTTTTATGCTATATAGAAAACATGTTAATAAAAAAAAGTTTAACTATACGAAAATTAAAGTCAATTTTATCGCATGAGTATTTGCCAAAAGCAAAAAAAATGAGCTTGAAAATATTTTTATACAGTTAATTTTTTTAGCCTTATTAATGACAATACCAAAAATATTATTATTATTCTAATATTTGAAACTTTGAAATTAATTAAATTTTTGATTATTAAATATTTTGTTAATAAAAGTATGTAATATAATAAATTTTAAAATAAAAAAATTCAACAAAATTAGGCTGAAAATATTAAACTACTCCTTTTATATTTAAGAGTTTTTTTTCACATTAAACTTTTATCAATTAATTATTTAACTTATAACTATTCAACTCCAAATTATTACTTTATGTATTCATAAACTATAAACATATCTATATTATAAGTAATTAAATTGATTTTCTCACCCTTGCCGATATGCAATAGATTAAACTATTGTATCAAATTAATAATATTTATAGTAAGAATCGTTGAACTTACTATAAGAAAAATTGTGTCAAGTCAAATTTTGAATCTCTTGATAACAAAATTAGTATCCCAAAACTAAATGTCTATCGTATGTGTTGGAGCATCAAAAAAAAAAAGAAATTAATTTTTTACTTAGTTAATCTCTAAAGCAGAGTATTTTTTTTTTTAGAAGGAGAAGAAGTTACGGGAAAAAATGATTTCCCAGCATATTGTTGTATATACTAATCTATAGTATATCAAAAACGTGAAGACCCTTGGAAATGTTGTTTGAATTTTTTTACTTTCATTGAAAGACTCCGTTTTAGACAAAATCGTCTTTTCACTATTTTTCTTAATTTATTACTTTATCTCTTATTCATTTAGTTTCAAGATTCACTTTTGGATTAGACTTTCTTTATATTTAGGATTCACTTTTGATTTAAGACTATTTTACATAAATAATTATCTAGGTTTCGAAGGAAAGAAAAGAAAAAATATTATTATTTTTCTAATATTTAAGGCTTTAAAATTAATTAAATTTTGACTATCAAATATTTTGTTAAGAAAAGTACGTAAAATAACAAATTCAAAAAGAAAAAAAATAGTTTTATTACGTTGTAGACATTAAACTAATTCTTTTATATTTAGGAATCTTTTTTCACATTAAATTTTAATCAATTAATCATTAAATTTTTTACTATTCAACTCCGGATTATTACTTTATGTATTCATAAACTATTAACACATCTATATTATAAGTAATTGAATTGATTTTTCTCATTTTTGTCAGTTCACAATAGATTAAATTATTGTATCAAACTAACAATATTTATTTAATTTTTTACATGAATATTGTATTTATTTACTAGCAGGTATTATTTATATATAATCTTTAAATTGAAACGACACATATGTGCAAAATACGTACACTGAACTAAATCGTCTTTTTACCCCTTTTTCCATTATTATATTATCATTCTGAAAAATTAAATATTAAATATAATAAACATAATAAAAACTAAATAGAGAAGATTTTCTCATTATGATTAAATTCCTACGAAGAGAATCTTTTTCCAACTAAAATAATCTTGATCAAGAAAGAAAGTTGTAAAAAAGAAAAATTTTTAAATAAAAAAAAAGGTTACAAAACAAAGGTCCAAAAAAAACCCCCAAAAAAGTATAAAAATCGTCCCAAAAAGGCAAAAACTTAAAAAAAAAAATCCAAAGAGAAAATAGTGGAAAAAAACTTTCAAAATAATTTTTAAAAAAAGTCTTTTTTCTAGAAAAAAAAATCCAAAAAAATATTTAAAAATGTCAAAGTTTTTACTAACAATTTACCTAATATTTAGGATTGAAATAAACTAAAACATGAAACGTAAAATTCTACAATCCAATACTAATGCTAATTAGACAATAACACTATAAAATCACAAGTTTAAATTATTTTGTGTATTGTTATTGTCAAATAGAATGAATTTGATTTGAATTCTAAGATAGAAATAAGAAAATAACGTATTTATAAAACTTAACGAGATAATAATTATTTATAATTATGTGGTTAATGATATAATTTATACACATAATAATAATTTTTTTCAATTAATTAAGGTGGTACACTAAATTAGTAAGTAAATATGTATGAGACGGTTATTGATAAAATAGTAAATTTATGATACTAATAATTATTGAATTTAAGGAGTTGGAATTAGAACATAGTAAATCTAAGAAGCATCCCCCAAAAGTGTGCAAAGGGAAGAAGCTAAGAAATACTCGAAAATCAATCATCTTGGATCGAAATTCGGACGGCCAAATGTGTTTGTAAATTGTAATAAACAGAGATGGGAGGTTCAATGGCGGAGAGGTATGAAATGCTAGGGTTGAAGGAGTCATTCAATCAGCCTTATCGTTACCCATTTGCTTGTGATGAACTAAGCAGTTTTCTAAGAAATGCATACTCCAGACTCCCCAAAAATTTGCAATCGCTCATCTTCCAAGATTCCCTCAACGCCTTTCGTCTCCTCCCTCAGTAAGTTTGCCCTTGATTCGATTACTACGATTCTTGTACACAAAGTCAGTCTCATCGATACTGAAAAGGATTTCATGTATTTGCTTACTTAAATTTGGGTTTGATTCATAATTGGATAATCAATTGTAAGTCTCTTCGACAGTTTATGATTTGCTTAGGTAGTGAAGAGATTTTTTTAACAGGAAAACTATTTTTAATCTATGAGTTAGTGGAAGTATTACAACATTTGATCAAAACTCCTGCAATTTAATCGGTAAACGAAAGAAAGACAGGTTAGGGTGAGAGAGAGTGGTTAGCAATGAAGTTTCTGATGTGCATATCAAGAAATGGAAAGCATTTAGCTAAGCTTGCAACTTTGGTAATTTAATGACATAGTTTATCAACATTTTCTGTGGGACTTGTTACTTGTGTTATGTGTTGGTCCACCATATAAACACATACTAGCTACCAAGTTTTCATTTTTTCCTGGTTTGTTGATGGTAAGTATCTGCTGGTAGTAAGGGCTTGATGCAGCCCTGCCATATTGAATAACTGATGCAATCCTTTCTACTTTGAGGTCCCTGAATCAACTTAAGTTGATGATATTAAAGAAAATAAAATTTCAGATGTTCCTTGTTCATGAAATTTATTGTTGTTGTTGACATGTTTTAATGATATTTTTGCTACTTCATGTTTTTAACGTTTAATGTTTTTGTCATTTCAGAATGCAAACACAAGCGGCTATATCAGCAGCACATGGCCTGCTTCAAAGCATGGAAGCTGCATTACCAAAACAAAAGAAAACTTTAGCTGCATCTGAATTCAAACAGGCTATGGTTACTCATAGGAGGCGTAGGAAGGTCCAGCCAGTGTTAGAAGGTAGTTTTCATTGAACATGTGTTCTCAATAAAAATATCGCGACAGTTTTAGTGCTTTTAGTGTGGAATCCCTTTTTGTGAAACCCTGTGGATTAGGACACCTGTAACTCCTTTCCAGCCTTAGTGACATTTTCCTTTTAGATTTCAACTTGCCATTGTGTCTGAAGGACTGGAGTGGACAGCGCTTTAAAATCAGAATCTTGAAATAGGAGAGTTATTTCCACCTAAGCTGGTGGGAGGTAGCTGGTACCCTGAAGAAGTAAGCGAGGTACGCGCACGCAGGTCTGCCCCACCATGGTTATTTTTTATAAAAAGAGTTAGTTCCAAAACTCTGAAATGCAAATGACCTCTCCCTCCCACCCCCCAAAAACCCCAAGAAAAGAAAGAGATGTTTGAGTGTCAAGTCCTGAAAGACCTTAGATGAGAACATCCCTCCGCCTCTCTTTTTCCCTGTATAGAGGAAAACATTAATGGAGAGATGGATAGTGTAGTATACTCCACTACAACAACAACAACAACATACCCAGTGAAATCCCACTTAAATAGTTAAAACTCATATTGCACTGTTTCCACCAACCTTCATGCCACGACTGAAGTTAAACTAATGTAAATTTTGATAAGGAATGGTAATGTTAATAAGAGATAATTTGCTTAAATGGGTGTAGAGAGTCATCCAATATGGCATCCCTTTTTTGTTATGAAGTGAGAGGCTTACATTAAAAGGCATCAAGAAGATGCATAGCAAAAAAGGATACAAGTAGAAGAGTGAGCCTGCTAATGTACAAAGTCTATGTAAAAAAGGAGCAGACGCAGTACAAAAAATCATCACAATTGAATCACAACTGGATGCAGGGCCTGATTGAGCCAATTAAAAAAATTAAGCAAACACATGGTCTTGAGAGCATGTTTGGAGTTGATATCCCATTAGCCCCTTTTTTTATGCATTTTCCAACTATTTACAAACACCACCTTTCATATGCTTCTTTAATACTATTAGGCATGATCTAGGCTTGTCCACAATTTAAGAGAAACATATTCTACATGTCTGCTGCAGCTGTACAGTAAAGAAAAAGATGTCTCACATTTTCTGCCTCCATCCGACACAGAAAGCACCTGTTCACAGTGTAGATGTTCCTCTTACTGAGATTACCTTGTGTAACATATGCTTCATATAAGGTTATTTAGGATGACATCCAATATGGCATTCTTTTCTCAAACATTGCTCAATACTTCTGTATCTGCTCACTGCATTCTAATTTTGTAGTGTTGCTTTTGCATCTCAGGTAGGAGCCAACTTCCTCAGGATGTTCTTGTACATGTATTTGGTTTCTTAGATTTAAAGTCTCTTGTTACTGCTTCTTTAGTCTGCAGGTATGAGGTTTTCCTTATCCAACTTAAGTAGTTGTATTAATTAAATTCAGTGTAGGCATCTCTTGATCATTGGACCCAGTCCTCTGTGTGATTTAATCAATAACCATATCTGATGGTATCTCAAAAGGTGTCTAATTGTGCAGGTCATGGAGTGTGGCAGCTAGTGACAACCATCTGTGGCAGTCGATACATATTAGCTTTTTTGGGAAGTCAAGTGACAACCCAAACATTACCAGTCTTACCTATGGTGTGGAGAGAATTTATTTTACTCCCGGAAATACAACTGCAGCTAATGTTGACTGGAAAGATGCTTTCAAGAGAGCTTATAGAGGTATTTCCATTGCCTGCAATCCCACTTTGGTTAGACGGATCCACATTTCCTTCTATGGTTACATTATTTTTTCAGTGTTGCATGGTTCAGAGAGCACTCGGACTATTCTAGCATTATTGCTTGTCTTCCTTCGTTCTGAGAGATCTTTACTATGTCTGCTTGTCTTCTTTTTTCCTTTCCAAATTTTCTTCTGTGTCAGTTCTTTTTATATGCCTAACTGTTTTGATTCAGGAATTTCAAGAAAGGTAACATCCCAGAGGGGCTTCTGCAAGCAGTGTGAATCCATTGTTTGGCTAAGTAATTCCAAGTGTTCCAATGAATGCTATGGGAAAATTTCTGACGAACATCAAATCATGCCTGTGTCACTTGAACAGGTTTGTAAATGCTGTCTCATCAGCACTGTAAGGAAAAAAAATTCCGTCTATTCAGATTTTCTTATTTCATTACTCACCACCTTAAGTATCTCATAGCTAGTCCTACAATGTTTTCTCAATGATATCTTTTGCCATTGCCAGATTGTTGAATATGTAATAGAGGAGTGCCTACCTTCCTCGGATAGTGATAGTGATTCAGACGACTCAGTTGATGGCTCACTCTTCAAGCTGTGGGCCTATCCCAGGCGAGTTAGTGGTAGCTTATAGAAGATCCTTGTTAATATATCAAAACATACTGCGACCAGTTCTTTTGCTGGAGATTTAAAAAATGAGGTGAAGGGTTGTAATTAATGTCCACATTCAAATGGCTCATTTTGAGAGTATATATGCTGCATATCAATCAAATGTAAAAATTAATTAGCCTTGTATGTTGTTTCGTCATTTCTGGGTGCTTCTGCCGTTGCTTGGGGAGCTTTAGGTGAGATGGTCAAAGCACATCCTTGCTTATTCGAGAATTATAGATGAAAATCCTCATCAATGGAATAGATTTTGGCAATGCAGTAGGGCGGGCGTCTCTTCGTTGGAGAGAAGAAAAGAGGATTATGAAAGTTTAACCAAGCAGGTCGGAATAGGATTGGATGAGAAAACCTCTTTATCCCGTATGAGAAACTGTAGCTCGCCATTTATAATATTTTCTAGAGTTGATGGTAAAAGCTCTTTTTTTGGTACTTCAATTATCACTCTTGTATTAGGATACTCCTCAATGTGGAGCTGAACCATGTTTGTTATATTGAAGAAAAATATTTGGTGTTTAAGATGCAAAGGGAGTAATAGTTTAAATAGGTAATAGAACAATTGAGGTATGCAATAATTTAGATACATTTATATATGACAACAAAAGCTTGTTTGGATTGGCTTTTTATAAAAGTAAGTATAGTAAATCAAGCTAAGAAGTGCAATGAAAAGCAAAGCATCCTTCAATGTGCAAGGCAAATTGCAAAAAGGTCTCAACTGAGAAGACGGTCGTCACCAGGTAGTATGCAGAGCAGCAAATTTTACAGCCAAATTGATTCATAACATAATGAATCTTAAAGATGTGAAGACAATCCAACACATATTCCTGGACTGCACTAACGTTAAAAAAACTTTGGAGAACCCTCCAAAGCAGCAACGGCATATACCAAATCACTGTAAACCATCAAAACGACTGGCTAAATCACATCCAAGATCTCAACATACCCCTTCACCTGGAAGGAAGTTTACCCCTTTTTTCTCCAATGCAACGAAAACACATATCACAAACTAAAAAATAATATTAACATTAAAAAAATCCTTTTCCATGCAGTAGAATACCTTGCCCTTGCAGGTGCACACCTCCCAAAAATGCACAAAAAGACCCACCCACATCAAATGGGAACCACCTGACATAGGAACAAGCTCAACAGAGACGGTGCATTCTCAAGCAACACTAACAAGAGCGGAACGGGTGGCGTTATCAGGAACATGCATGGAGTCGAGATTGGATAGTTAGGTGGCTATATGAGCAACCAACTCCTATAAAGGCAGAATTACTTGCATTAATACAAGTGTTAAAAATAGCATTAGCACGAGTTCTCAAGCCAATAGAAATCAATATTGACTCCAAGGAACTCGTCGACCACATAAAAAATGACCACCCCTCTTACACTAACATGATCTTTGATTGTAGAGAGCTTCTCAGGCAAATGTGGAATCCTCCAATACGACATAGCTGGGAGGCATATCGGGTGGCACATGCACTAGCAAAAGAGGGAGCATAGCTGACAAATGAAATTTTTTTTGTGTTTGGAAGTTCCACCAGTTTTTGTCTCCAATACGACACAGCTGGGAGGCAAATCGGGTGGCACATGCACTAGCAAAAGAGGGAGCATAGCTGACAAATGAAAATTTCTTTTTGTGTTTAGAAGTTCCACTAGTGTTTGTCTCAAGGAAACTAGAAATAGACAAAGGCGAAACTTTTTTTGTAAGATCGAAAAGGCCAAAAAATATCCGTAATAGCGCTAGTACTAACCTCCGTCCCCAGATCAGGCAAAACCCTGCCACTCCGCTGTATTGATGCACATTAAACAATATATTTCTACTTTAGTTCACCAAAAAATATATATCTATATTCGCGTAGTTCGAGAATTAAAATAGAGCCACCAACAGAGATGTTGCAGTCAAACAAGAAACAAAGTTGTGTTTCCATTATCTGACTTATAATTGGGAAATTATACTCACTTGCATATTGATGTTTGCCGTCACATGATGACTGCCAAAATCTTACAGACCTTTCAAAATTTAACAAAAAAGAAAACCATATCTGGAACTCAAAACTACCACAACGCCAAGCCTGTTTAGTAATAATTAAGCAAAACAAGTAAATAAAGGGTCTTCTAACATAACTGAATCACAACCGGAGGAACGCCTCTGAACCTTAAAGGGTGCCACCTATTCATGTCCTATAAGAACTTTTTGTCTTTCAGTGGACCTCTTGGAATTTTGCTTAGAACCTTGACGTTAAAAACAGCATACTGCTTTTTGATCTCTGCCTCAGCCTTCTCAGCAAAAGCATCAACCTGGTCCTCATATTTATCATAAAGTACAGGGACGGTATGGAGCAATACAAAGCCTGTTTTTGCAGAGAGAAGCAATTATGCACTGTCAGATTAAACTGAATAATATGATGCATATATCTATCTCCAGTAAGCAACATTAGAATAGATCGCTTACATATGTAAAACAACGTGAGGAAGTTCCAGCAGTTCCCCAATATCGAAAGAACCCACAAACCAGCAATAACCTGCATGTAATTTTTTGTGTTAAAACTAGGAAGAGACACTCACTCAAATGAAGAACCAACAGGAAGTTGTGCTCAAGCTGATTCTTATCAAGATAATGGACTTAAATTATACAACAAGATGGACATGATAACATACAGCAAGGAATTTCTTCAACTCCTTCCCAGAGGCAATATCCCGAAAAATTTCAAGAGCTCTGTTTATTTCAATCCTGAGTGCAGCAGCAACACCCAGGACAATGTCCTCAGGCAGAAAGATATCAGGAATTTGGGGAGGAGACCTGGTCCATATATTTCAGGGTCAATCCTAAGGTGTATCTGGATAGACAAATTACAAAGAAGATAAACAGTATACTTACTTGTTGATGAAGGTGGATGCATTGGACCAAAGGAAAAGGACTGCCAATGCAAGGATCAGTATATGGCAAACAAGAGTAAGCAGGTGGTACTCAAGCAACTCAAAAAGCACCCAAATTGAAGTGGCAAACCCAAGCACGCCGGCGGTAATTTTCTTGTCTCTCCACAAAAAAATGTCCGCAGCTGCTCATAAGAAATGAGTAATTAGATACATAAACACAATCATGCAGATATAAAAGAAAACTGCGTAACTGCACATCAGACACGCCCGCTGAAGCTTCAAATTCTATGAACTTCGACAGTAGTCAAAGAAAATGGGTCTCGAAGACACCTAGAAGGTGAAAAACACTTGGCTATTTTCGGGTCAAAACAAAATTAGATGAATCCTACAATAAAAAGTTCAAAGCTTGGACACTGCACTTAAAAAGAGCCTAGTAGACACATGAACACAATCAAGTCATTCAAAGAGAAGGGGGTGTGAAAAACTTGAATAGCTCTAACATTTTCAAGTCATTCAAGGAACCTGAACTCTTCAAAGGAAAACTGGACAATGCCATGTGCTTACATAAATATCTAATGAAGCTGCACTCTGAACCTTTTAACATTGACAATTCATTTGCTTTTCAATAGTCACAATCCATGCTGCCAAAATTAGATTGGTATATCAACTATACATTTTCTAATGAATGTTCAAAATTGACTGATAAACCTTCTTATAGAACTGATTTCTTCAATTCGCAGACTACCAATATGAGTAACATGGAAGCATTGCAAGTGCATCATTTATTTACTGGTATCAAATCATATCTTCTCAGTGCAACCTTCTCATCAATTTGATCTGGCTATGTACCACTACTAGTAACAGGAAAAGAGGGAAGACTTCACAAAGATTCCAATTCGAAGCAATTATAACCGTATGGTGAAAAATAACAAAACCAATGTTAGATCCATAAAAATATTATATCAGAAAAGGAATATAATAGAAAAACGTTCGCCTGGATCCAAATGTAGAAACATATTATAATCAACGAATGAATAAATAGAGGTCGAACTGTTTCGATAGATCTCTGATTTCAGATTTTAGAAAAGGAGAAAAATTTTGGCGCATCTCAACACCAATGCCAAATAAGTCTATTACATCAATTTAAACCATAATGAAAATGCATTCTAAAGTAGAGACAATATTGTGTTAAAACATCTAATACATCAATCTATACTAAAAAGGATAATATAGACATTTATAGAGAGAGATTTGAGAGATGTACGTTTTCCACCGCCGAGAACCTTATGTACGGGCCTTTCCCTGCCAAAGAGACGATAGATCTTTGCCTTGACGGCATCGACCGGCGATATTTTCTCCTTCTCACCTTCAGACTCGGATGAGGAAGAATTGTGGTCGTGCAACTTGTCGCTGATCTTTTCCATGACGGATTCAACGACTGATTCGGGCTTGGCGGCGTGATCGGCCATCGTGTACACCGATCTCAAAAACGAGCGCCGCCGGCAATTGTTTTTTTTTTTTTTTTGAGGAGTGCTTTTGAGTGACTTCTCTACGCTTGCAAAAGTGTGTGAGGGGGGAAATGTCGAAAGGCTTAAAGAGCCAGAATTACCGGACCTCAGGTTCGGTTTTCGAGCCTATTTGGTTTGGAAAATTAACGGAAATCGATGAAAAAGAAATCCTCTGTGCCAGTTGATTTGTTCGAGGAAAAACGGAAGACGTTGGATTTAGACGGGTTGAGAATCTTTTGAACGGCGTCAAATCGTCGTTTATTGTACGTGACTGCACAACGCGCTGTTCCCGGGCCTTTTCCGGTAAAGTTGGAAAAATGTCGACACGTGGGTGATCCTAAGTGGCTCATTAGAAAAGATGTTTAATTGGTTTGGGCCGGCTGACAAGACGACTTTGGTTTTCAAAAGTTTGAGTTTGCTCTAGGTTGGGAGACCGGGGTGATTCACCAATATATTACACATTCAAAGGTCAAACTTGTCATTTTATTTTTCTTAATTTTATTTGGCTTTTCCTTTTTGTAATTGCTAGCATACATGCTATTTGATGATCAAACTAACTCAAAGTCGTAGTAAGTGGTCGTTTGGTATGGGTATAAGAATAATATTAAGTGGAGTGTATTAATAATGTTTGTATTAATAATATATGTATTAGTTATGTTTTGTATTAATTATACATAAAAAAAATTTATGCATTATTTAGTTTGATGCATTAAAAATCAAATGCATTGCATAAGAAAAAATTTAGCTTAAGTCATCGATAGACACTTAAACTTGTCCACATTTTTCATTTAAACACCTCAACTAAGACTAGTTCCTATTGAACACCTAAACTATTCAAAACATGTACTTATTAAGCATAAAAATGTTGATTTGACAAAAAATGTGTAATGCACTTTCCTAAAGTGCGTCAGAAATTCAAAATAATTTTTTTTTAAAAAAATACACTTTTTCTTCTTTTATTAACATTTGACACTATAATTAACTTTTAAAAAAAAAATCTTTTTAGACACTTTCTTCAAGAAAAAAATAAAAAATATCCCACCCCGATCCCTAAATCGTCTTCTTCATCATTTTCTTTTTCATAATGTCTCCATTTTAATTCTAACATCTTTAAAAAAAATAACATTCAAATCTGGATCAACTAAATTAAATATGTATGAAATAGGTTGAAAAATAATAGAAGATTTTACGTATTGGAAGAAAAAAAAAGGTTAGTTGATGTATGTCTATCACCATTTTCGATCACT
>JBCEWC010018149.1:0-12110 GCA_038996855.1 Solanum aculeatissimum
GATTATTGCTATGTGCTATGTGTATACATGATTATCCCATCCCCGACATTGTCCCCATAGCTTGAGTCCCAAGTCCCAAATCCTCTAGAGATTACGTGTTATGTGTTTAGCTTCCGTGCTTCCGACCCAATGATGTGTGTAATGATTCTATGATGGCTTGATCGAGGGTCTTCAAGTCCTCCTTCGCCATGTCACCCCTAGGCCCCTATCCGGGTCATGACACCCACATCCTATGAGCCTGGCCTACTACTCGTGGATTGACCTATGGTCCATAAACTAAGCTCATACATTGCCTCTGCAACTTTTCCAATTCCACTTTTTCCATATTTTTAGCCTTTTAACTTGCGAGTCCTCATAATATTTTCCCCTTGGGAACATTCATCCCCGAATGTACTAAATGTAGGCTCTAAAGAGTTAAATCAGAAGGTAACAACATATCATAAGTACAAAAATGTAATCTAAACATCCTTTTGTGAAATTTTAAGAACTCACACTTAAAACATGTCTCAAAACAGTCCATAAACATGTAAATATGTATATACAACGTGAGAAAATTTAAATGCAAGAACTTTGAGGTTTTAGGAAAGAACAACTTAATACCTTAGGCTTGAGTAGAGTGGAAAAGATAGGGATAGTGCTTCATCATGTTTTCTTTCACTTCCCATGTTGCACCTTCAACATGTTGATTCCTCCAAAGAACTTTATTGGATGTAAATTCCTTGTTTCTCAATCTCTTTACTTGATGGTCTAGAATCTCAACTGGAACCTCTTCATAAGGCAAATTCTCTCAATGCTCACCTCTTCTAATGGACCTATGAATTTTGGATCGCCCATGAATTTACTCAACATTGATACATGGAATATCGGGTGAATCATGTTCATCTCCATTTGTAACTAAAACTGATAGTCCACCTTGCCAACTATTCTCATAATATTTTATGGTCCTACATGGCTATGGCTCAACTTCCCTTTATTTCAAAATCGAATGACACCCTTCATGGGAGACGAATTCAAATAGACCCAATCACCAACATTAAACTTGGGGTCCCTTCTTCTCACATATGAGTAGGACTTTTGCAAACATTGAGAATTTTTCAATATCTTCCTTATGAGTCTCACCTTTTCAATAGAACCCATGACTAATTCCATCCCTAACAAAGCCATCTCACCTACCTCAAACAATCTACTAGGTGATCTACACTGTCTACCCTATAAAGCCTCAAATGGTGCCATCTAAAAGCTTGAATGAAAACTATTATTGTAGATGAATTTAATGAGAGGTTGATTATCATCCCAACTCCCCATGAATTCCAATACACAAGCCCTCAACATATCCTCTAGTGTTTGAATTGTCCTTTCAACTTGCCCATCGGTTTGAGGATGAAAGGCAGTGCTTATCTTCACCTTAGTATCAAGGCCTCTTTGTAATGACTCCTAAAGTGAGAGGTAAATTGAGATCCATGATCTGATATGATGGAAAATGGAATCCCATGAAACACCACCAACTCCTAGATGTACAATTTAGAAAAGTCCTCGACACTATATGTTCTCTTGACCGGTAAGAAATGAGTCGACTTCATCATTCTATATACTATCACCCATATGGACTCAAAATGTTTCTCTGTCTTAGGCAATCTAACAAAAATATTTCATGTTGATATCCTCCTGCTTCCATATGGGAATTTCAATGTCTTGAGCTAGAAAACCCAACCTTTGATGTTCAACCTTGACTTATTGGCAATTGGACCATTCGAAGACAAACTTGGCAATGTCTTTCTTCATGTTATTCCACCAATAAATTTCCCTCAAGTCTTTATAAATATTTTTGAAACCAGGATGAATAGAATAGAAGGAATTGTGAGCTTCTTGTAATATCAACATTCTCAATTCACCAAAATTCAGCACAGATAGTCTCCCTTAGTATCAAAGTACCCCATCTCACCCTTGTGAGAAGGCCTCTATTTTTGCTTCCTTCCCCAAACCCTTAAATTCCATAAAGGCGGGATCAAGATCTTGCTAGGACTTGACATCCTCAATTAATAATGACGCGGAGCAATTTAGCACCATCTCACCACTACTACCAGCATCATTCAACTTCACCCCCAACATAGCCAACCTATGTACGTCTTTAGCGATCTTTTTCCATCATCTTCCAAATGTGACGCACTACCCATAAACACCCTACTATGTGTGTCGGCTACCACATTAGCCTTACCTGAGTGATACTTCACACTCAGGTCATGATCATTAAGAAGCTCTAACCATCTTCATTTGAATTTGGTGCTGGTCTCATTTAATAAACACATGTTGGAGGCTTTTGCGATAAGTGAGAACATCAAAATGAACCCCATATAAGTAGTGACACCATATTTTCAATGTACACACCATGGCATCTAGTTCTACGTCATGAGTTGGATTATTCTTTTCATGCACCTTTAATTTCCTATATCACCGAACCATGTTGCATTAACACAAAATCCAACTAATTCTTAAGACATCACAATAAATAAAAAACCCATCGGTTCCCTCCGATAAGGTCAAAATTATAGTCGAAGTCAACTGATCCTTCAATGTTTAGAAACGCTTTCCACGCCCATCCTTCCATACAAAATTCACCTTCTCTTGAGTCAACCAAGTTAATAAAGATGAAATGGAGGAAAAACCTTCAATGAGCCTTCTATAATATCTAGTTAGGCCCAAGAAACTCCTAATGTATGTAGGAGTCGATGCCCTAGGTCAATTTCTCACTTCCTCTATCTTTTTACGGTCTACTTTGATCCCATCACCTGGTACCACATGCCTAAGAAATACAACATCTTTCAACAAAAACTCACACTTGTAGAACTTAGCAAATAGTCTTTCTTCTCGTAAGTTTGCAACACCACCCTCAGATGCTCCA
The DNA here is from genome assembly GCA_038996855.1 of Solanum aculeatissimum. Classification (NCBI taxonomy): domain Eukaryota; kingdom Viridiplantae; phylum Streptophyta; class Magnoliopsida; order Solanales; family Solanaceae; genus Solanum; species Solanum aculeatissimum. Next base: position 2,900 of record JBCEWC010018149.1, read on the forward strand.
TGTTCTCTTCTTCACACCGAGAATAGATTAGAATATCATTAATAAACACCATAATAAACATATCCATGTAAGGCTTAAACACAGTATTGATGAGGTTCATGAAGATTGTCGGTACATCAGTTAGGTCAAAAGACGTCACCATAAATTCAAACTATCCATACCTTGTCCTTAAAGCTATTTTAGGAATGTCACTCTCCCTTATCCTTAGTTGATTATATTCGGATAATAATTCAATTATAGAAAAGTACTTGGATCCTTGCAATTGGTAAAATATGTCATCTATCCTTGGGAGTGGATGTTTGTTCTTAATGGTAACCTTGTTAAGTTGTCCGTAATCTATGCACATTCGAAGTGACCCATCATTCTTTCTCACAAAAATACTGGGCACCCCATAGAGACCTACTTGGTCTAATTAAGCCCATCTCAAACAAATCCTTCGATTTCACTTTTAACTCTTTCAACTCTGTCAGGGCCATTCTATATGGAGGAATGGAGATAGGTTGAGTGTTGGGCAAGAGGTATATAGCAAAATTTATTTCTCTTTCGGGTGGAACACTAGGTAACTCTTCTAAAAAGATATCATGAAACTTATTTACAACAGTGATGGACTTAAGAGACGGGACTTTACAAATGAAATCTCTAACCCTCACTAGGTTATATATACACCCCTTAGAGATCATTTTTTGGGCTTTTAGATAAAAGAGAAACCAACCTTCACATGAGGCACTTCTACCCTGCCACTTAAGAATGGACTCATGTGGGAATTAGAATTTGATCCTACGAGTTTGATAATCTATAAAAGCATAGAGAGAATGTAACCAATCCATCCCAAGTAAGACATCAAAATCAACAATAGAGAGTTCTACCAAGTCAAAAGGAATGACTTTATGCAATATGGACACGGGATAATATTTAAAGACCCTTTGTGCAACAATAGACTCTCCTAAGGGAGTACAAACTTCAAAAGGTTCATTACGGACTTCAAGACTATGTAGGTATGTTTGTATGCCTAATAGCCAAATTTACCCATATTTATAGCCTAGTGTGAGGACCAATTCAAAGAATCTAGGTTGTTTTCCTTGTGATTTTTTGAATTCTAGCTAACCTTGGTTGAGAAGCACTTTTTGGTTATTTTTTGCAGGAATTTAAACAGGAATGGAGGTCCTAGTTCATAACCATAAAAATAGAGGGAACAAAACTTGGGAAATGGAGCATAGAGAAGCCAAAGTACACTGTAAAGGAACATCTCTGCATTGCAGAGGTGCTTGATGGTAATACAAATTTCAGCAAATAAGAAAAAATGCAAAATACACTATGGTAAACCTAGTCCACACCGTGGACTGGCTTGATGAAAGGTTAAACTTTGCCAAAAAAGATAGAATTGTAGAAATACACGTGGAAAAAACCAGTCTGCATCCCGAGCACTGTATTTAAGTGGAGGAAAATTCAAAATATGAGATTTTTAAGTTTTATAGGATATTTTAGAACATTTTTTATTAATCATCATTATCTGGGATAGAGGACAAGGTCTAAGAACACTTTCATAGGGTTAATTTCTTTACTTTTCCTTTTTAAATTCTACTCATTGAATGTTTCTTAGATTATTGAGATTTTTTATACTAATAATAAGTGACTAATTTCCATAATTCAAGGAGTGTAGCAACACACAATGTTTTAGATTCCTTATCTTTGGTCTATTAATGGGTTTGTCATATATAACTTATGTGTTTCTTCACTCTATATTTCATTTTTCTAGCCAACCTAGGAAAAAATACATTCTCCACCTTAAATTAGGAAGATGCTGAGGGGATATAATACAGGGTACAAGGAGCTTGTTGGTTCTAGGGTTCTAGGGTGATTCGTATATGGGAGACTTATAAAACCTACCCATATACCTTGCTTGGTTAATAAAATAGAATGATAGGTTTATTGCATTTTCATTGGCCCATGCATATCGCCGCTAAACGATGTAGTTAGGTTGTCAATGAGAATAGGCAATTAGAGGTCAGAATACCATCATTGTGAATTAAATCCTATAAATCAGTAATTAGGAGACCCATGTATAACCAAAGGGATTGAGGATATAACATACGTCTAAAAAGGTTGCAGTCCTGGAAGTCAATTTATATAAGTTAAATCTCAGTTAAAGAATTGAATTAGTTGCTAGATTAATTTTGTTTTATTAAATTAGTAGAAAGTGGTAAACCATTTTATCTCTTACACAATACACACAATTTATTTCATCTTTGAGGAAAATTAAGGAAATATTAAACTCCTTTGGTTCGGCATCCCAGTTATATAAGAGCCACTATATTACTTGAGTTGACCGCATCCACTTACGTGTCCTTGGAAAGCAACATGTATTTGGTGGTGTTGCTAAGGACTTTAAGTTTTCCAATTAGTTATTTTTATAAATTCTTTATGCATTGTGCTAGTGTTGACAGCTTGATCTTAGTCATGTTCTGTTGCAGGAATTCCAACTGATTCACTGGAAAAACCAGAACCTTATTTCCATCAATGTAGAAGGAAGGCAGGGTTATTGTACCATACACACCTATCATCTTGGCTCAACAAGAAGAAAAGGAAGAGGTGATAGAACAGGTCCCTACACTAATGGCGGCTAGGCTAGTCAGAGATATGGCAATCTTACAGGCTATAAATGTTACCAACATTCAGAGACCGCCTCCTGGTGGGAGATTTGAGATTGAGCAAAATATGGTGCAGATTTTGCACACCAATGGACAATTTAACGGATTGCCAAATGAGGATCCCAGTGTACATATACAGAATTTCATGGAGATCAGGGATGCCTACACACCTTTAGAGATGTCATCAAACTATATGTGATTGACTGTGTCCTTTCTCCCTACTTGGGGAAGCAAAGAGGTAGTTGATGTCTGAGCCACCTAATTCTATCACAACTTGGGTTGACCTAGAAAGGAAATTCTTGATAAGATCTTTCCAATGTGGGAAGACATCAAAACATAGGTGTAAAATCCTAAGTATTAGACAAAATCTAGGGGAGAACTTGTACCACGCTTAGGATAGGTTCAAGTCATTGCTAATTAATTGGAACCATCACCACAAAGCTAACGAGGTGCTAGTCCATACCTTTATTCAAGGGGTAGAACACAACACTAAGATTTTACTTGACTCTACTAGTGGCCAAACACTGCAAAGACATATGAGGAGTTGTATGCTTTGCTTAACTGGATCTCATAGGGTAATCTAGAGTGGAATGGTGGAAAATAGACTTGTAGTACAAAAGCAAGCAGTTATGTTAAAAGTGGATGCCATGAAACCCTTACAAACGTAATTGTCAGCAATGCAAAATATACTGCTCACCCACTTTAACAACCTAGCATTGGGACAACAGTGGGATCCAGTGAATATGGTCCAGTAGAAGCAGCCTTCTTGGTGTAAGGTATGTGGCCACAGTGACAATATGGCTGATTATTATTGTTCCAATTAAGAATCAATAAACTTTATAGGTAATGCACCCAAAAAGGAAGCCATCAAGGTTATGGAAATACCTATAACCCAAGTTGGTAGAACCATCCAAACATCTCTTAGGGTGGTAATCAGCATTATCAAGGGATATCTCAGTACAGACCTCAAGGCAGGGGGGGCATCAGTATAATTAGAAAGGACAAGGTAACCAGTAGTCTACCAAGCCTACATAGATGAGTGTTAAAGATATGTTAAAATAAATAATGGCAAACCAAACCAAGTTGGCAGCAGATATTTGCCAGAACCAACTTGCCACTAAAAATTTGGAGAAGCGGCTTGGGCAACTGGCAAGTGCAAAGAATTCTCGCAAACAAGGAGGGTTTATAGGTAATATTGACCCCAACCACAAGAAGGTCAATACGGTGAGCACTAGAAGTGGCAGGCCAATGATTGAGTTGGTTCTAAAGAAGAAGAGTGAGGACAACCCAAGTACAGAGAAAGAATTTGAGGCTAGTGCACCCAGCACTTCAAATTTAGAAACTGAACCAAGGGCAAAACCTCCTCCTCCATTCCCTTATAACTTCAAAAAGAATAAAGAGGAAGAGTGTTTTGAGTAGATAAGCGGGCTGCTAAAATATGTACACATCAATTTACCTTTGATTAATATTTTACAGGGTATCACCAAGTACGTGAAGTATTTCAAGTATATCGTGACCAACATGAGCAGGTTTGCAGAATATAAGACAATGGCACTCACTAAGGAGAGAAACTCCTAGATCTTGAATATAGATAAGCTTCCTAAAAAATTGAAGGATCTTGGGAGTTTCATAGTCTAAGTCACCATTGGATAATTTCTAAATGCAAGAGGATTGTGTGATCTGGGTACAAGCATCAACTTGATGCCCAGATCCATGTTCAATAAGTTGGGTCTTTGAGATCCAAATTCAACAATGATATTGCTTTAGTTGGTAGATAGTTCTTTATCCAGACCAGATGAGATGGTAGAGGATGTCTTTTTCCAAGTGAGATCACTCATATTCATAGTAGACTTTGACATCTTGGATTTTCAACCGAACCCAAAGGTCCCATTAATTTTAGGGCACCTATTATTGGCAACTGGAGGGGAGTTGACTGATGTAGCAGTAGGGTGGTTAGCAGTGCAAGCTCATGACAAGGTAAAAGTTTTTGACCTCTACCAGACTTTGAATCTTCCTGTAGTGTATGAAGAATTATTGGCCATTATAGTGATAGATGCAGAGGTAGCAGTTCACCAAGTGGAGGCCAAGGACCCTTTAGCAAAAGTGTTGCTAAATCAAGAGCTCGAGGGCGATAAGGATACCAAAGATATAGTTAGTGTGCTGGACAGCTGAAATGTTAGCAAGCTAAAAAGTTTTGTGTAGAAGTTAGATAAGGTGTTGGGTCCACCACCCAAACCATCTATTGAAGAATCTCCTAAGTTATACTTGAAGCCGCTACCATCGCACCTTATGTATTTCTTTGTGTCAATAAAACTTTATTAGTAATCTTATTTTCCTCTTTGTCTAAAGTACAAGTTGAAGCAGATGTAGCAATGCTTAAGAAGAGGAAAAGGGTCATGGGGTGGCTAATGGTAGATCTTTATGGAATAAGCACAAGCCTATGCATTGATGCACGTTCAATCCTACCTCTCAAAGGAAGCAGGGATGGTCGTCATCAGCATATTACCCAACTTTGGAGTTGGGGTCGAATACCACAAGGAATGGATGTTCAAAAAGCAAAGTATTCCATTGAATTAGTCAAATGGGGGGTCACAATAATTAAAGATTGAGATTCAACAATTAAATAAAATTAGCAAACTAAAAATATATATAGAGATATTGGGGATCTGCAAATATGGAACTAGATCTACTAAGTTGGGTCTAAATATTTGACTAAATCGAGTTAAGAATGAGTGAATAGGCAAAGATGTTAGTAACATAAGTTCAATTATGACACAAAGTTGTTTCGTATGATTCAACTGCGATAACATATGCGGATCGATCTAAGACACGTCTGGCCAGAGAAATCATAGCAAACCACCTACTACCTTAGCCATTAAACCCATGGGTATGGCCTTCAACTAAAACTCTAAAGGATTTCCAGCTAATACATCCATTCTACACTCTAACTACTCAAATTAAAGTAATAATTAGAGATCTAAAGTAAATCCCAAGTTTGCAACCTTGAGATTATAAGTGAAACTGAACAATGGACATAAATTCACTCAAAATAACAACAATATCATCAAAATAACAAAGACCAAGTAATAGAAATCAAATTCCCATATGAATACATACCTCTAACATGGGGTTTTAGCCACTCATACTAGAAATTAAAGATTCAATATCAATATTTGCAGTTGAGTACATGGGTAACAAGGATTAGAAGAGAAAAGTTGATTTCAACAATCTAAACAACAATAATAACAACATACCCAATGAAATCTCACAAGTGAGGTCTGGGGAGGGTATAATGTACGTAGACTTACCACTACCTCATATAGATAAAGTGGCTATTTTTGGAAAATCCTCATTTAAAAATCGATCCCTATAAGTAGAAGATACTAGATATGAAAAAGGAATAGAAAAGAAAAAAAATGACTAAAATGAAAAGCAAATGATAGTATATAAATTAGATAAAAGTAACAAATATAAGATAAATAATTACAACATAGAATATAGAGACACGACTACTCCTACTATAATCACAAGGCCATACATCGACCTACCCCTACTATCCTATTAGCCTTCTACCCCAATATGCGACTTCCACTCTTTTCTATTTAAGGTCATGTCCTCACTGAGATGAAGTTTTGTCATATGATGTTCTATCACCTCCTACCAATACTTTTTTGATCTACCTATACCCCTCTGTGTAACCCCTAAACCAAACCTGTTGCACCTCTTATCAGGAGCATTGGCACTTCTCCTCTATGCATGTCCAAACCATTATAGTCTCTCTTCCCTCACATTGCTAGCCATAGGGGCCACATCTAAATTCTCCTAGATGTTCTCATTCCTAATCTTATCACTCTTGGTATGTCCACACATCCATCTTAATATCCTCATCTCCATAACTTGTATATTTTGAACATGTAAATTTTTAATTGGTCAACACTCCACCCTATATAGCAGAGACGGTCTAACCACCATTCTGTAAAACTTGACATTAAGTTTAGGTGGTATCTTTTTACCACACAATAATCCAGAGGCAAGATACCATTTCGTCCATGCTTTTCCAATATGATGTGTGACATCATCGTCAATATCGTCACTACTCTGGATGATGGACCCAACATACTTAAAACTTTCTCTCTTTGGAATAGGTTGACTGGCAAGCATCATAGCGGTCTCTACTTCATCTATTGCAATAATGAATTTAAACTCCAAGTATTCTATTTTGACTCTGCTCAAGCTAATCTCTACAAATTTGTACCTCCACAAGCTTGAAACCCTCTCCCATGTACTATTAAGAGAGAATGTTCTAAGTACCCTAATCTCACTGTCTCTCTATCTGGAATTTTGAAGAGTAATTTGTACAATGTCCTTTTCAATAATTTCTTAAATAGTCCATGCAAAATCATGGTATGTTTTGCATTAAATTACAACTCGACGGTCAAGGCCGGCAATCGCCAAATGTGCACTTGACTATTTTCCTATGATGTCTTGTGTAAGCCCAGTTCTCTTCAATATTGGGTGGTGATTCTCTTCTTTGCATATCTTATTTAGTGATACGCCAAATTCCCTACTTCATCATCGTTCTACCATGAGCGTGGGGTCCTGAGTTGTATAAAATTAGACGGTCTCCACAACAAGTAGGCGATAAGCTGACTTGGTTTGGCGATGTCGATTTAGACCACCCTTCCGGCAAGAACTTAAGACTTGGTTGCTGGATTGTTAGGCAGTCTTATTAAACATTTGGCGATGCACCGACTAGGTCAGCGATGCCACTTTTGTCCACCATTTTGACACTTTTACTCCTTTTCAAAGTCTTGTTGAGTGTTATCCTCTTATGCACTTTTAGCTCCATTCTTGAAACATCACATTCACATTAGTTAGCATTTGGAACAAAATAGCACATTGAGGACAATAATATTTTGCATTGTAAGCCCAAAATAAGTCTAAGATATGCACTCATCAATACTCCCAAATTAAGCCTTTGCTTGCCCTCAAGAAAATCAAATATCAACCAATCTATTTTAGAGCTTGCACACAGGATCACAGGGAGAAACACATATAGTTCCACCTTTTTCATCCACTCTCAAGCTTTCACAAACCACTTACGCAATTTTGAAGCTTCAAGAGGTGACTAAGGAGTAATCTAAAAGGGGCTACACTAACAGTTTCTCATATAGTTGTTGATCCTTTCCTAAAAGCATCACAATTTGCCCTCACACCAAAGAAGATCTTGTACACACAAGAGTAAAACATGATTTTCAAAGGATCTCTTCAACACTCACTCTCCCAATTGAGAAATAACATGTAAGATTCAACCCATAGGCTTGCCCTCATTCTCAATCAGAGTTCATTCGATTTCATTCTGGACTAAGATCCCTCTAGACTTTGTTCGGGCTGCAATGTGGAGTTAAGGTTTGGTAGGATAGCATATGGACATTAGTGGCTTATCTCTCCTTGAACTTTACACAATATATTCACGCTCACGAATCCTCTTTCCCTCATTTCTCTTTCTATCCTCTTGACTCCTCTATTTATTTTGGTATTTTTATCCTAGGTGTCTCCCTTTTTTGCACTATTTTTCACAAAAGTTTTAGGGGTCCTCTTTTCCAGGAAATTCTTTTCAGCTCATATTCTCAGCTTTTTCATGCAATTATTTCTATTTTCATCATGTGAAGGACTCTTCTCCATTCTTCTTTTTTTTCTTTCCTTGACTCTTTTATGGGAGACACCCCCTCTTTCCATCACAACCCCAACTTTGGCCTTCAACCATCACTTTGTTCTCTTTATGCTCAAGGAGGGACTGATAATGAACAAGAAGGAATTGTCTCTCATAAATATGCATCAAGGTTTCTCGGTTTCCAAAGAAAGCATTAAGGATCAAAAGGGTTTCACTAAGGATTCAATTTATTTTCAATGGAGGTTAATATGGTCAAAGTGGACTAAGGAATCAAAGAAAGCCTAAGGTCCTTTCCTAATCTAGAATCAACCAAATTACTCTTCAAAACAAATCGGGAAACTTCTAGATATTGCAAAATATGCTTTTCAATAAAATCTTGATTCTCACAATGGAAAAATGGAATCACCTTCAAACAAAGGCAACACACTCACAACTTTTTAATCATCACATATCAAAGCTCAATCACCCACATTATCAACTCAAGATGTATCAAATCCATTCATGGATTGATTTATCAAGACAAGGACTAATTAGTGAGTTACCACATGCTACTCGTCCATGGCACCATTCAAATCAAAGATGTGGATTATTGATACACGGATTGCTAAGGACTAGAGACACGATATTCACATTTGAATGACTTTTCACATATACAAAGGGTTTTCTAATAAAGGACATCATTTGCAATCATTCAACCATTCAATTCAAAGAAAGAATAAAATTAAAAATAAAAAAAAGAAAACAAATACTACTCTATTACAACAAAATTAAAATTAATTACAAACCAAAATGATAAAAAAAATGGGGGACTGATTACACTTCAACTGCCAAAATTACTAGTCCCAAATCAATAGGCAACGTGAATGTCAAAAGTGGTTTTTGGGGGGGG
>JBCEWC010018150.1:0-12110 GCA_038996855.1 Solanum aculeatissimum
TTTCCAACTAGGATACTATAATACAATCCTTTTCCAAATAGGATTTTATATACTATTGTTATTCCTATTCCTATTCTCAGTAGGATTGCATTTACCTATTCCTATTCTAACATTCGGGACTGCTTTGGACTGTTTGTCTTGAACTGAGGGTCTATCGGAAAAAACCTCTCTACCTTTGAGGTAGAAATAAGGTCTGCATATACTCCAACCTCCCCGGACTCCACTTTGTGGGACTACACTGAGTATGTTGTTGTTGTAAACTTTTAAAACTCCTTGCTCCATTCATTTCCATTTACCAAAAGAGGCTTTTGTAAATAATACCCTCAGTTCTCATCAAAGCCTTCTATGACCTTTGTTGGGGCAAGTGTGCCAATAATTTTATCTAATATCCTTTTTGGCTTAATGCTCCATTGATTAAGTTGCACATGAACAGAAGGAGCTGAGACAACAATGGGAAAACTTTGAACAATACCAGATCAAGAGGGTGAAGTAATTCTCCAATTAACTGAAGACATACTATGCTTTGGAAGTAAAGGGGTTTTTATATAGCAAAATGATTTATAAGCAAGCTGCTGAAATAGGTCCTCATGAGTCATGCCTTTGTAATTCCTAGACTTGATTAAAAAAATGATAGATCTAAAATTAGGATCACAACCATATGTTTTACCCTTCAACCACGGCATCTTCCCTCTCTTTATCAGGAGAAAAAATTTCAGATGCCCTAGCTTGCAACATGGTCCACTGTGAAGAGGAGATCATGGTGCCTAGAATTCTTAATTACATATGATATATTTTTAGAAAGGGATAAATTCAATGATGTTTTTAACATTGCGGTCTTCCATTACAAAGATGATGGTATAGTTTCTAATAGATCACTCTATTGGTGTATCTTGTCTAGGCAAATGAAGATGGTGAAAATGAATAACATGAAAAGTCCAAAACAAAGGTTGAAATCCATGAAATAAAACAGCACTTGAATGCAGGCACCAAGGTTTTAAGGCATTGTGCTCAACCGCCGTGGGATTTATTTTTTTGAAACCAACCGCCATAGGATTTATCTTGAACAGGACAATACTAAACAACAACTATACTTGGCAAAGCGATTAGAGGAATGTTATCAGTGAGTTTTCTATTTACTAGGAACAAGAAATTAGAAATGTAATATTAGGAAAAGCTACTTTATAGAGCTTACCTTATCATCTAAATGAGAAATTTAAAATCAGTTTTGAATTTCATTTACCAGATTTATACAAGTTCAGAGAGTAAATTAATTATTTCCTCTCCAGTCTTTGGTCTACAAAATAATTCTTTCATTTTGTAGTTCATTCTTCTTGCATTATAAGTGTAATATTTATTTTTCCTGCATTTATGGCTTTCTTCACTAAGACACACGCTTTAAATACACTTTGCACTTGAAACCCTCATATATCTTGATGCTTTGTACACCTTATGTGTATGACAACTCTAAGTAGGAATATAATTATGAGTAGTGAAAATGGTTAAATAGAAATAGAAACAAATGGAATCAAGAGGTAGTAAAGTGATTGTAGAGGGTAATAACCCTTTGGTTGCAATAATAATAATAATAATAACCCTTTGGTTGTATCTACTCCATTTGCATTCACCCTAAAGTCATTTTCTCCATAATTACAAGCACAATTTTTGCCTAAATTTCACGTATCCAGCAAAATGTATCTTTCCCTAAGTTTTGGAGATGGAGCGTGACCCCTTGAATTACAATCCAAGGTGATTACGAGAAATAGTTCATTCTCGTCTAAACATTAAGACTATTACGATGTGACTGTCATTGGTTTTGCACTGCAGTCTCAAAACATTCTCAACTTAGCTTTAATTTGAAACGATAGTAGAGCTATACGGAGTGGGATTTTTAATTATCTGACAGACACCTCTCCCCCTCTCTCTATTTGTGCCCAGTGCCCGATACCTGGACAGAGGTACCAAGTAACGGTGCCCACCAAGACTATGAAAAGAAATCATCTAGTATTTTTGTCTCAGCTGAATTTAAAAGCCTAAGACCTTATAGTTGTCAATACCATTTCATTAACCACTAGGTCATACCTTTGGGTCAAAGATGATCATTTACTAATCCATTCATCAATAACAAGCCTTTCATGGAAAACCCATAAGATAAATGTTCAATCCACCCATTAGAGCTTGTTTGGATGAGTGTTACATATCTTTCATATCGAATTGTGACCCTTCGGGATAGTCCAGTGGTTTGGGTTTGGGACTTACACATTGGACGTCTACAACAACATACCCGATGCAATTCCACAAGTGGGGAATACGCAAACCTTACCACTACCTCATAGAGGTAGAGAGGTTGTTTCCTGAACGTCTCAAGTTTGAAATCCCTTACCAGCGAAAGCAAGGGGTTTGCCTTCTAGATCGAACTCATCGCGGCTTACCTAGGGCGGGTTATTGCATAAGAGTGGATTAGCCGGTGTGCACCCAAAGGGTAGCAGCTGAGCTTCCCTTGTCATCAAATATGTTTTGATGAGTACAAAGCTTATATCATTTCCCATAAAAGTGAATTGAATGCTGAAAATCATAAAAGTTTGAACCAACTAAATTTAAATTCTGGATCCACCATAAACAATACAATGCAATAGGTACCAACCATTCAAACAAATATCCACAACACCAAATCATATGAAAATCAAAACCCATTAAACTAAGATTTTTGAACTGACTGACCAAGTGTGGCTGGAGTATCATAGAAGATGGTGGAAGCTTGAACTACGGTAGCACGGACAGTAGAGGATAAGGAATCACCACCCATCTCCACCTCAGCAAACAACGGCCCTTCGTTCACTGTTGGGGTTGGGACCAAAGCCATTTGATTTTTTGTGCTGCTCAATTTTGTAGATTTCTGTTCTGTGTATTTTGGACTCTGCTATAATTGGAGAAAAAATAAGGTGGCTCAAGTCCCGTTTTAAAAGGATATTTCTAGAACTTTTTAGAAGGGGAGACTACCTTAGCCCTAATATTGAGTCTGATATTTCAACCCAAGTCTACTCGAGACTCAAATTCTAAACCTCAAGACCCAATCACGATACTAACTGATAACTTGATTGAGTCTCAAGTTGGGTTCAGGGTTTGATCCTATGTCAATTAAGGGAGAGATCTCATGTTGGTTTGGGGTTAGACCTCAAGTTAGGAGTTTGATCACTATCTAAGCTCGAATTGTATGTCGAGTGTCAAATCTCGAGTTAGGATAGAATCTCTAGTCGAGTTTCATATTAGACAAATTTGAGTCAAGTCTCAAGTTGAGTGAGAGCGAGATAGATCTCATTCTAAAGGTAGTAGGTTGAGGAGCTCTGGATTAAAGGATTTTGGTGGATGAGGTGCAGTAAAGTTGATTTTTTTTTTGTGAAAATGTTTTCTTTTTGAAAAATGAGATTATTCAGGAATACACGTTGAATGTTGAGATTACGTATTGAATTTCCGATAGTAGATCCATAATGAAAAAAGTGTTTGTGATTGTTCCAGAAGAAATGAAACAAAAGATATGGTAGAGCTAGGACAATTATTGTATTAGGTCTACTCAATGCTAGATGCAGAGGCGCATAATAGATCAATATGACATCACGAGTTGTCCCGTAATAAAACCAGTTGTTGCTGATACCTTCTTCTTGGTTCCTTTTTCCACAATTAGAGTGCGGGAAAAGAAGAGATAAGAGGGTCCTATGAAGAATGTGGTCAGAAATCCATAATAGAGTCCGACCACAACGACCGAATTGATTATCTTCGTGCGTAAGGATATTCCCCCTCTAAATTTGAGAAAAATATGTTTATTTAGAAAGTATTTTTAAAAATAATTAAGTTAATCAAACATTAAAAAATTAAAAAAAATTGAAATATATTTTCCTCGGTACCAAATTCACCCCAAAAAGTTATGTGACTTTAAGAAACTTGCTTTTTTTTTTATATGATTAATATTTTATGGTATTAAAATGTTTTAGAAAAAAACTTTGTGTGGTCAGACAAACTTAAGATGAGTGCCATTTGTGAAAGATTCTTTAATATATTCACGATTATCAAATTATACTATGATTTCAACGGAATTTTCAATATAAAATTGACAACTTTAAATTCGATTGAAATCTCAACATAAATCTAATTGTAATATAAACAAACTCCAATGATCTTATAAAATTTCCCTAAGTATGTATATATAAAAATCACTAAAATTTTAATTAACGTCGAGTTACATATTCGTAGTTTCTCTCTTTTCTTAAATGCAATAGATTTAATTGCAAAAATTTTAAAATCAAAGTCATCAATTTAAATTATAAATTCGTATCTCATTAAAATCCCCATTTAGGATTCGTTTGATAGCTAATAAAGAGGCAACTCACCTATGTATAAAATTTGGCATCAATGATACAATATTTAATAGCTAGTTAGAAAATAATTTACTTTGCAACCATTGAATGCCAACACATAACTGTGTTATCGGTATAAAGTAGTCGTCACCTTCTATTCTAACTAACCTCGTTGTTTTGATGGCAGCTGGCGTAATCGACTAGTAAAACATAAAAAATATTTCTCGTTTGTTTAATTAAATTAAAATTTTGACCTTATCTTACACACGACGATGAAATAGAGTTGACAACAGATAAAGATTCAACATATATTTAGGTTTTAAATGCATGATTGACTAACAAGATATAAAAAAAACATTTCTCATTTGTTTTACTGTCAAATTTTTAACCTTATCTTACATATGACGATAAAATCAAGTTGACAATAGAGAAACATTCAACGTATATTTAGTTTTTTTGTTTTATCTTCAAAAATTATAAATATTTTTTAAAATTAAAAATTTGACCAATCACATAATGCCACATCATCACTTTGCTACTTGGGGTGGGGGAGTAATGTACTTTTAGAAACAAAATCAAAATACGTTTCTAGAGTTGAAAGGAATGTTTATATATAGGTTATGAAGAAGATTTACTCTTAAAAGTACAATTGTCAGTTCACATTATTCAATTAGTTTTCTTCTCTGTATTGACTCTTTCAACGTTTCCATACAATGACTGAAGCCGCTGCCGTCTCATCCGTTCCGCCGGTAACTGTCACCGGCGGTGAATTCCGAGATGACTCCTTACCGTCGGATCCGCTCTTACAGTCCGGAACTTACATTGACGCTGAGTCAAATGTAAACGTAGAAACCACCACACCGAACAAAGGTGTGGTTCCGGAGGAAAGGAACGTTCCCGATCTGACGCCGGCGCCGGCGGAGAGTGCTCAGGAGGTGCATAATACGGTTTTGGAGGTTGAAACAGTTCCGCCGCCGCGTTATGGGAGTAGATCGGCGGAGGTGAATGTTGAGAGGCCGAGCTGGTTGCCGATGGACTGGAGGTTTGAAGCGAAAGTTCGTATCTCTGGCGCCACTGCTGGAACTGTTGATAGAGTAAACATTTCGTCTCTTGAACTTTATATACGCGTAGTGTTGGACTTAACTTGTGCTGCATTTGGATTTTTCGCCTCTCTTGTCCTCTAGTTAACAGAAGAAATGTAGTTTTATTCTTTATTCCTCATGGTTTTTGAATGCTATGTAATTTTTTGTCTTATTATATGTTGTGTCTGCTTTTATTCTGCGGTTAATGTTCAAATTTTTTGAAATGCGTTGATATGTGTTACTCGAGTGTCCAGCCAAGGGTTTTTGGAAACCTCTTTACCTCTCAGGAGGTATGAGTAAAGGTCTGTGTACATTTTTCCTTCTAAAACACCACTTGTGTGAGATTGCACTGAGTATGTTGTTGATGTTGGTTGCCGTGAGTTATGTTTTGATTATGAAGTAAGTTTATTGTTTGCTGTTCAATAGTTTTTTGTTTGTGTGTTAAATAGAAGCAGAGACTGTTGTGTTTTGATTATGAACAAATGATAAGCATATATTCTACAAGTTTATCGTCTATTGAAATTATTGGTTTCTTCTTTTTGACTCGATCTATAGAACTTTGCTTCAGTGAGATTGTTAGCATTTTCTGTTGAAGCTGGAAATGATATTCCCTTCAAAGTTTCTAGAATGTTTGAATTTTGATTAAATGATTATATTTTTGGTGATGAGAATGTTTTTTCCATTGAAGGAGATAAAGGAGCAAGTATCAGAGTTATTCTTTTGCTTCCTTTGTGAACCTTCTTTATGTGGGTTAACTATCTCTCTTTCTGTTCTAGTGAAAATGATTTACATGAGGAAAGAAAAAGCTTCTTCTGGACACGTGCAAGTGCAACATGTTATGTTAGTAGGATTTAGGTTTGGAGGACCTCATGATGAAATTGTAGATCTCGTATATAATTTCGATGAGGAGATTATATTTTCTTTTGAAAAGAATGCTTGTTTTTTCAAGTGGAAAGGGCAAGTAGAAACAGTTAGTTGTGTGCACATGCATTGAACTGAGTAATTTTCTTGCCTTCCTAATTTTCTCATTTATTACATGATTTTGTGAAGAAAAGTGTGAACTTGAGGTTGCTGACATGCCATTGGGAATGTGGTAGTGTAGAGAGATTGAATGGTTTGTATTAAATTATCACTCCCTTTGTCCAATTAATTTGATTCCATACGGGGGCTAACAATACAAATATTAGAATGTAGATAATGGATATAGTACAAGGATAAAATATAGATATTGAAACGGTGACTGGAATGTGGCAATGAAATAAATGTCTCATCAATGAAAAATATTATAAGACTGTTTGAATTTTTGTCGTATGGCAAGATACCTTAAATTGTTGTACAATTTAACATTTACAGCTTTTGTTTTTATAGTTTTTTGTAAAAGCAAATTTTTTTTCTTAGGGTCCAGCTGAAAAGCAGTTTTTAAAAAATTGTCACGAAAAAAAAAAAGCAAGAATAGAAGAACTCTCTTCTCAAAATTTTCAACCCTACCATAATCTTTTTCATGCTCTGGTGTTATTCTTATAGTAAATCAAAGACGAGAGGTCAAGAGGGTTGGACATTTTCTGACCATTTTGTATAAATTTATTTGTTACCCTCTCCACCAAGTTTCTAAACTACTAACGAACTGTAGAAAACAACACACAGTAAGTTTTTGTTATTCTACAGCAACATATAAGTTTTGATATCTGTTGTAGTTCCTTTGTCATTTGCTGTTTTTGACTCCAATCAGTAGACCAATTGAACTCCTTTATTACTCTGTAATCTATCTAGTCTGATCCTCCTTTTGTTTTTGGCAAGTGAATCATAAAGCATCTATAGTATACAAGCAAATATTATTTGTCTTCCTAATTGCAACTACAACTATTGACACAAATTATGATCGTAGTAGTTGGTTAATATTTTATTCTTTAAACAATCTCATTTCTTTAATCCGTCTGTTGTGAGAAAATCCTTCTATAGCTCCAATATGGTACTTGTGCCTTTAGGTTAAACATGGAACTTCTTTGCTCAACCCATTGAAGTAACGGGACAAAATTGTCCCTCTACTATTCGATGAGGAGCACTTTTTTCCCTTCATTAGAAAAATGGCACTTTTAAGCCATGCCGTGACAAAAGCTGGGGCAATTATTCCCTTAATGGACTAACCAGCCCTTCTACTAAACCTGCTACAACCCTACTGGTTCGGGTTCAAACCCAGTGACGTAGCCAAAAATTTCATGAAGGGTGTTCGAGCTTTGAATAAGTAATTTTTATTATAATTGGGTATTCTAAAAATTTTAAACTTAAACTACGCAATGTCAGTAAATGGAGTAATATTTATATATGAATCGGTTTTAAGAGAAAAAAAAAAGAGAAGTAGGCCATACATCCTTATAAACTACAACCAATTAATTCTAATAAGAATTCAACCTAAAAAGCTAAAACCCGTTGCTACTGAGAATCAAACCTGAATCATATAGCGTTATAAGTTTATAACCAATAAATGCTACTAAGAATTAAATCTAATAAAAGGCCACTACCAGGAATCGAATTCGTGAGCACATGCCTAAAACCTTTCGTGAACCCCCTTTACCATTGGGCTGCCTCACTTGGATGTGTTAAGGTGTTCAAAATGTATTGTATAAACGCGTATAATGTCCGTTTACCTATAAACACAGTAATTTTCCGTCGAAGAGTGTTTGTCTGATAACTGTAGCAACATTGTAGCTCCGCCACTGTTCAACCCCAATTAAACCTCCAATCTAAATCAATCCCCTTTGGTTTTACCTGACACATCCTCTTTTTTCCCCATAAACGAAACAATACCATTTCCTTGTTTCTTCCCCCCAATTTTTATCAGCCCCTTTCAAGTTTCCTGTTTCTATCAATTTCACTTTCTAATTCATGTTCAAAAAAAAAAAAAACCTGTTCAAAATTTTTTTAACTCAGCTTTCCTATATCAACAATTTCTCTTTTTCCTTTTTGCTTGATTCATAGATCACAATCGAAAAGCATGACGATTTCTTGTTGAGGAGTTCAATTATTTAAGGGTAGTAATACAGTGGCAAAACTTCATCTGTGATTTCTCCTATTTGAATTTCAAAAGGATTGTTCTGGTACCTCGGTGAATTATGCAATTCTGATATTGGATTTTGAAATTTACTCGTAATGTAGATGTCGTAGTGAAACTCCATTTCGGTCTCTTGTATTTTGAAATTCAAGTCCTTTCTTTGTGAATCTTGGCCAATTTATACACTTCTGGAATCTGGGATCTGGGTTTTCGAATCTTGTTTGTGAAAAGTTTAGATGATCTTGGAACCTTATCAGTCAAAAATAGAAAATATTTGCAGGAAGAGGAGGTGAAAATGAAGGATAAGATTGACAAATTCATCTTCGCCTCTAGTTATATGCTGTATTAGTGTGTTTTACTCAAATGAAGTGAGAGTCTATTCTACTCTGTTTCTGGAAACATGGGAGTTTTTTTCGAATTGATCGGGTTTGTTTTGTTTATGGGTAAAAAAGGGGGATGGGTTGGGTAAAAAGGGGACGAGTTGGGTAAAATTACAGGGGATTTAGTTTGGGGTTTAATTATGCTTGAATCGCGAAACGGTAGGGTTGGACCGGGTTTAGTCGGTATTAATGGCGGGTTAGGCAAGGGCATAATAAATGTCCCACTTTTGTCGCGGCAGGGGCTTAAAACTGCCATTCTACTAACGGAGGGCAAAAATGCTTGTTCGAATAGTAGAATGGACAATTTTGACCCTGTTCTGTTGAAGTAATGAGAAGGAATTGAGGTAGAGTGTAGTCCAGAAAGTTTAGTTTGATGACTGGATGTGCTCGAGAAACAAGAGCAATGATGATAATGTGCTCATTGAAGGCATCATTATTTTTTAAAAAAAGATGTGTTTATTGAAGGGAATCGCCAGAAACTTTCTCGAAGTGTATGAGGAAGTGTGTAATCGTTCATCTCTCCTTAATGCCCAAAGTTATCCGATATCTATACTAGTGAGAGGAGGCAAGTATCCTGAGGAACGCTTCTCATGCAGCCATGTTGTACTACCGTTATTCCCAAAAGAAAAAGCATCCTTCTTTCGATGTTGTATGATGTTGCTTGCCATGAAATAATTGTTTATGCATGTAGCCTTCATGGCCTTGCCTCTTAGGTAGATTGTGGCGGTCAAAACTTTTGCTCTCTCTCTCTCTCTCTTTCACTTCCACTCTTTTCTGTGATTTGTCCCTGCATGTTTGTCGTTTCACTTTCTTTGTGTGTGGGATTGTTGTATTTCTTTTTTTCCTCTTCCAGTTGCAGGTGGTTGAGCATTATTGAGTTGGTTTAGTTGAAAATATTACTATGCCATGCATTTTCGATTTGCATTCTTATTGTTTAATTGAAGTTGTTGACGTATTGAGTTGTATATCATTTGGCATGGGGTCTAATTGTTTGTGTCCTGGATTCTGCAGTACTATTATGAACCAGTCTCCGGGAGTAAATTCCGGTCAAAGACTGAGGTGCTTTATTTCCTGGAAACGGGTGGCAAGCGCAAGAAGCCAGCCCCTGGCAGTGGCAGTGATGCTACAGTGAGTGAATAAAAACATTAATAATAACCTATGACCTTTATGTTTGTATGAGTCCCCCCTTTGCTCCAAAGAAACATGCATATTCTTACGTGTTTTGATGGTACAATTTCTTTTGCAGCCATCTGAGACCCCCCCAAGCAGCAAAAAACAAAAGAAGAGTGGCTCGAAAACGAAGAAAGTTACTTCGTTTTACTTCGATTCTGCGACTCCGCCACAGAGCGTGTGCTGGGTTCAGACAGATACTTCTGCAGATACATGGACACCTTATTGTAATGGCAGCATGGTTCCTGGAAACCGGAAACAAGAATGGGATGCTGTCTTCTCAACCGTATCGAAGCTGAAGCGAAGGAACATACATACGGGGAGATAGGCGGCTATAGTGTGCACTAACCTGACACAAACCTTTTGCCGTATCGATCTAGATTAGATAGTGTGTCAAATTCATATGAATTGGCCCAATTTTTTTTGGTTTTAGCAAAGGGATCCCATAGTTGTTGATAAGCTTGTTTTGGTGAAGGAATAGGCTATAGTTGCTTCACCTAAATTCTGTTCATGATGTAGTAGTATGGTCTGTTCTTGGAGCCATTCAACTCTTATTTTGAATTTAATTAGTTTCAAGACCTCCCGTATTAAGTAATATTTGAAGCATTTTAGTAGGATTGACGTATGAAGATATTGTTGCAATTGTGAAAATACTGTTGTAGTTGAGTATGATGAGATCTCATCTTAGTGCTTGTGAAGTTTGTACTAAGATTTGAGCCGTAGAAACAGTCACTAATTAAGTAGATGATTTACGTTACACCTCTTTGAAGTGTGGCCTTTCTGGATACTGTGTGAATGTGGTATTTGAAGTGTGGCCTTTCTGGATACTGTGTGAATGTGGTATTATGGTTGGATAACTCGTATAGGTTGATTTATTCTTGGTATAGCTTTGATGGTAGTGTAATTTCATTTTTATCTGTAGTTAATTTGTATAATGAATATGCCCCAAATTTTGTTGTTTCTTCATACTTTTTGACCTTTACAAAAATAGGAAAAAGAGTAAGGACATGCTCCCCATGTCATTAACAAACGTAACTCCATTATTTCACAAATCATATAAAAGTAGCCCTTCATTTTCCCACGTGAAGTTGGAAAAATGATTCACCAAAAATATATTAAAAAAATTTAGTCAAAAATCCAAAAATCACAATATAAAAAGTTATACTAAACATAAAAAATAGATTAAAAATATGTATCTTGTACTATTCAAATTTAATCGAGTTCAAATATGGACTCCAAACGTTCTCGGAAAACAACAACAAAAAGATTTACACTAAATATTTCAGAAATAGACCAATTAAGGACTACTTTGAACCCATTAACAAAGATAATGGACCATTTTGTTGTTTTGAGAACTAGACCAAGGAGGTGTTTGGATACCCTACTTTTTGGTTTTAAAAAAAACATTTTTCGCTTTAAAAAAGTGCTTTTAAACACGTTTTTGCATTACCTAAACACTGTCAAAACTGAAATCCAAACACTCATCAATTCGTTTATACGAACTTCAAAACTTTACCTTTTCTCTAGAGAACACAGAGGGGTGAAGAAATTGGAGAAAAATGTTTGGGATTTCAGTAGCTACAATGTCTACTATGTTTCCTGGATCTCCATTTTGCACGACAGATGGAGAGCTCATATCGTATTCTTTGTTTTTTGCCTCCTGGCAAGGTTTGCGTCTTCATACTCCACTTGTGGGATTACAGTTGATACGTTATTATTGTTGTTATTGTTATAGTGTTAATATGTGTTATTGTAAATGGTCACTTTTTAACTTTTAACATAACTGTAATACCCCTAATTAATAAGTAGGGGCATATTTGTCTTTTCCCAAATAGAATAAAAAAAAAAAAAAAGGGAATTGTTAGGGCTGAAAGCCCCAAATAAAAAGGGCAGTAGCTTCCAGTTCCTAAACAACAGGAACAACGCGAGGAAAACAGAGACAGCGACAGAAAGAAAAAAAAAACGATTAAACCTTGGGCTTGAGCAGAAATTAGGGCGAGAAGAAGTGAACAGATAGAGATAGCAAAGAAGGTGTAACAATTCGTTGAAAAAGAAGGGTTTCATCAGAGATTTTAGTGGA
>JBCEWC010018151.1:0-12110 GCA_038996855.1 Solanum aculeatissimum
ATATTTTGATCTCTTTATGAATATCCCATGAATTTGTGAGATATTTGAGATCTTTTGATCTCTGGAATATTTGAGATCCTTTTTCAAGGGAATATAATATCCTTTATATAGGCATGAATTAGGGTTTAACGTAGAGTAGTCTCCCAAAAATCCTTACTCAGACATATTTTGATCTCTTGATAAATATCCCCAGAATTTATGGGATATTTGAGATGTCTTATCAAGGGAATATAGTAACCTTTATATAGGCATTAATTAGGGTTTAAAGGTAGAGTAGCGTCCAAGAAAGCCTCCAAAAAACCCTGACTAAAATAGGACTCATCTTATAGAGTCCTACTAAATTTCGATGTCTACAAATGCCCCCTACTTCAAGGCTTGTCGGAGTGTAGACTTGGTGAAACCCAAAGACGAGGCTTGAAACACTCATTTTTTTTCGCCTTTGTTGTCTTGTTGCTTCATATTTACAGATTTGTTCATGAGAGAAGAGATGAAGGGTAGATTTGGTCCCACTGGGCGTGCCAGTTTGTTTGCAACAAATTTTAATGTGATAGAATATAAATTGAAATCGCAAATAAAATATGAAGATATATAATTTTATTCATAAACGATGTGGGTACAAATCTGTTCCTCCCTTGATTCTTCTCTCATAAGATTTCTCCGTGATTCGAGGGCCGTTAGTAGCGTATTTCTCGAACGTAGGATGATTTTGAACTCCTTAGACATATTTTGATCTCTTGATAAATATCCCCAGAATTTATGGGATATTTGAGATGTCTTATCAAGGGAATATAGTAACCTTTATATAGGCATTAATTAGGGTTTAAAGGTAGAGTAGCGTCCAAGAAAGCCTCCAAGAAACCCTAACTAAAATAGGACTCATCTTATGGAGTCCTACTAAATTTCGATGTCTACAAACCTGTTTATTTGTCAGAATGTAATTATAGTATAATTACCAGTGTAATTATAGGTCACGTAAGCGAGCCTAACATTCTCTTATATATATAAGAAAATGTTAGGCCCGCTTACGTGACACTCTCACATAATTTTTATTTATTTATTTCTTAAATAATTTAATATTTTAAAAATCAATGAAATAATCCAACAGAAGTTTAAAAAACTAAAAAAATGTTGTTTCTGATTAAATGGTACTTTAGCATGTCACAAACATCCAGAAAAGTTAAAACTTTTTGAAAAAGTCACAATCCTTCAAAAAAGTTCCTTCGGAAAAGTCATAACTCTTCGAAAAAATTATAACTCTTCGTATTCGAAAAACTCACAACTCTTTGAAAAAGTCACACTCTTTCAAAAAAGTCACAATTCATAACTTTTCGCAAAAATTACAACTCCTAGAAAAAGTCACAACCTTTCGAAAAAGCCGCAATCATTCAATATAAAAAATTATTTATTTTTAATGTAGTATAGTATAATTACATAAATATAAATATAATATAAAATATAAAAGATATACTAAGTTGGGGGTATTATAGTATTTTTTTCTTTTAGAAAAGTCACAACCCTTCAAAAAATTCACAACCCTTTGAAAAAGTCACAACCCTTTGGAAAAGTCATAACCATGTGAAAAAGTCACATTTTTCAAAAGCGTCACAACCTTTTGAAAAAGTTACAACTATTCGAAAAAATCACAACTCTTCGAAAAAGTCATAATTTTTTTGCAAAAGTCACAACCTTTTGAAAAGTCGCAATCCTTCAATGTGAAAAATTATTTGTTTTCAATATATTATAATATAATGAAATAAATATAATATAAATTATATACTAAATTAATTTTTAAGTTGGAGATATTATAGTAACTCTTTAGAAAAGTCACAACCTTTTGAAAAAGTCACAACTTCTTGGAAAAATCACAGCCTTTTGAAAAAGTCACAGCTTCTTGGAAAAATCACAGCCTTTCGAAAAAGTCACAATCCTTCAATGTGAAAAATTATCTCCTTTTAATATAATATAATTAAATAAATATAATATACAATATAAAAAATATACTAAATTGATATTAAGTTGGGGTATTATAATAATTTAACATTCAAGTTATAAGTTCATACTTCTAAGATAGTATAGACCATTCAAAGAAGTCACAATCTTTCAAAAAAGTCACAACCTTTGGAAAACATCTTAACCCTTAGAAAGTCTAACTCTTTGAAAAGGTCGCAGATTAGAGTAGCAGACTAATATGTTAGTAGGATTAGGTTGATGTCTGAGTTTGGGTTATAGTAGGGTAGTAGGATTAGTCACGTTTTTTTTATATCCTAGGTAGTCATTATTTGTCATATATATGTTGATTTTTTACCGTTTTACACGCTACCATGTACTTTTTGTTATTAGTTGGTCTTCGTGTTTCATTTTTTTTTTCCTTTCCCTTTTTTTCATATCTAGTTATTCTGCTTACGGGTTTTTGAGATGAGGCTTCACAGGAAACAACCTCTCTACCTTTGAAATAGTGGTAAGGTCTATGTATATTTTACCCTCTCCAGACCCCACTTGTGTAATTTTACTGGGTATGTGTTGTTGTAATAAACATATGTTCTTAACTAGTATTATAAAAATAATTATTTTATATTTATTTTAAAAATTAGTATATTTTAATCAAATCAATCATAAATACTAAAGATGCAAAATTTTGATAAACATCATGAAATGTATGTTGGACAAAAATGTTAATATTAAAGAAAAGAAAAACATAAGATTATAATCTTATTCAACAATGAATTATATTTTTAATTTTAAAATTAGAGTACTAACAAAATTATGCTAATGAAAAATTAAACTACAATGAATAAAAAATAAATAATACTAAAAATTGCATAATGTCACGTGAAGAAGTAAAAGTTTAGAATGAAAATAAAATAAAATATAAATAATAATTTTTTTTTTTGAAAAATATTAAAAATAAAAAATAGAAATAAGAGGAACAAACGAATTTTAACAAATTTCATATTCATATAATTACTCCAAATGATAAAATTATACAATACATTTGATTGATAACCCCTCTAATCCCCAATTGAAAATCAACTGAGAGAACCCTTGCGGCGTTGTACTCGATGGCCGGAGATGGAGCAATTCCCGTCGGAGCAGCGGTGGAATCGCAGTACGCAACAACAAAAACATCGGTTTGGTGGGATATAGAGAATTGTCAGGTGCCCAGGGGATGCGACCCTCATAAAATTGCTCAGAATATAAACTCGGCATTGATGAAGATGAACTATCATGGACCAGTCACCATTTCCGTCTATGGAGACACCAATGACATTCCCTCGTCTGTTCAACGTGCCCTCTCTTGTACTGGAATCGGTCTCAATCACGTCCCTGCCGGTATTGTTACAAACCTTCTTCTATCTTTGCTTCATTTGCTACATGAAAAAGATCTCCATAGGCTATACGAATTTGTGGAATCAAGTTTTTAAGTCGTGTTAATCTATTTCCTTTAACATTTTAATCTTGCTTTTCTTTAAATCCTCTGTTATTTGGGTAATAAAAGGTGAAATATTACCATAGCAACGCAAATATCCTTCTAGGGTATCTCGAATTTCTAAATCTCAGCAAATCAACATATAATTTGTTGCAGGCTGAATTTGCAACTCAGAGAAAATCAATGGAACAGTGACTTAGAGCTAAGATGAAGAAGAAGAAAAGAAAAGAAAGAACTGAAATAGAGACTAGGTTAACTAATTGTATTTCCCTTCATAATTCTCATAATGCCTTGATAGTTACAAATATAGGCCTTGGCCCAGTCTCTCCCTCAGGAATCTAGCTGACACAATCGTACTATTCTAACTGCTCCAAAAATAAGGACTAAAATGCAACAAGTAAACTACAGCTGGACTAAACTGTAAAGTGTCCTCCTTTACAAACTAACTTCTTCAACCATTGTTAAGTATTACTACCATCATCTCAGTATACCACCACTTCACTATCAGCAATGTCAAATTGCAACATAATTACCTAATTTCGAAATTAAACTCCGACTTCTATGTGCTCTCTTTGTGCATTTCAACATATATACTCTGACGTATTTCTCTCTGTATTTGTGTGATGAAAAACTCTGGCGGTACACTTGTTTGCTTAAAAATTTTGCTATTTCTTGACTGCCGTTTGTAGTGTTCTCTTCATATAGGAAGCATTAATTAATATCAATGGGACTGATTCAGCTTCCTGCAACCTGGGCAAAGTACGCAACATAGCTTGGTAACTCTGATAAACATAATAGTCCCCTGTTGGAGTAAGTGTGTAGCTTTCTCCTTGATATCAACATGTCCTCTGAGCCTTCAAGAAATTTAACTTCTTCCAGTACCAACTGCTATCTGTTGGCAGACTGTGATCCAAAATGTTTCCATCCGACTTCATATATATACCATTAACCCGTTTAACCCACAAGATGTCCTTTTTTCTTGCTAATTGCCATAATAATTTCCCCACTGGCTATATTCCAGTTGAAGCACCCCTTGATATAAAGGCCACCATACTTCTCTGAGACATATACTTTAGTCCATTTTACTAAAACTAGTTTCCTTTTACCTTCAGTAGCTCCCCATAAGAACTCTCTGCATTTCCCGTTCTTTTTTTTTTTTGATAAAGAGCATTTCCTGTTCTCTTTTAGTACACTTAAGGCAATATGAACACTGCCTCCAGAAGTATTACATAGAGAATAGTATAACCATTATAGTCTGTAATCTACCAGCATAGGAAAGGTGTTTAGAGTAGGCCACTCTAATTCTGCTAGTAATTTTATCCACCAGCTGCTGACAATCCATTTTGTTCCATTTCCTTGGAAGTGGCAACCCCAAATACTTAATTGGTGGTGAGCCAAGTGAGAAACCGATTTTATTCAAAATGCTTTATTTGACGCTTTCTTCCACTCCAGCTAGGAAGATGTTTGATTTGTCCAGGATTGGTTACTGAAATGAGTAAGTGCTTACATAACTCTCGAGAGGTCACCTTTACAAAATATCATAAGATCATTTGCAAATATTAGATGAGTTAGTTTTTTTCCCTTATGCATTGGGTGAAACTGAAAGTTTGGCGTTATGCTCATTTTGTTTAGTACACTTGACAGATACTCCATTGCAATAGCAAGAGGGGGGATATGGGATCACCCTGCCTACCCTGCCTACCCTGCCTAGGCCCTTCTAGCCCTCGAAATATTTATGTCCCTCCCCATTTACTTTCACAGTGAATTTTGTGATAGTGACACATACCATAACTAGCTTGATAAATGTATATGGGAACCCAAAACCTCTCAAAGCTTCCTTTATAAATTCCCAGCTACAAGCACATGTTTAGGAAAAATGCTCCTAGGCATTAGTTTTGACTTTTGAGATACCATTCTGAAGTCCCTTCTGGACTTTGGATTTCATTATTCTGGTGGACTTCATCCACTGAAATACCTTTCTCTTAACCTTTTTCTTTCTCTTCTCTTCCTCCTTTTTTTTTTTTTTCAATTTTTCTAGACTCCTCTTTTAGATGGACAGCAGAAAATGTTTCAGATTTGGGGGGAATCTTACAACCTCACAGTGTCCAGTTCAAAAGCTGAAGGTTGGTATGACTAGGTTGAAAGTGCTAGGCGCACCATATGAGGAGAATGGTTCTTAGCAGGGGATCTCTGGGCTGGACATGCAAGAGGCTAGTAGAAGCATCCAGGATTAGAGGGAGAGAGTCTCCAAGTCATGGAGAAACAGGGATTTCTCTACAAATTTCTTTATGTCTCTGAAATTTAATCAATACGGGAGATAGGTATCCTTAATTTTAGTGGAAGGAAATGACGGAGCAGTTATTATACAACAACAACATACCCAGTGGAATCCCACAACTTAGGTTTGGGGAGGGTAAAATGTATGCACACCTTACCACTACCTCATAGAGATAGAGAGTCTATTTCCGGAAGACCCTCGTCTCAAAAATATCAAGCCCTAAAAGCAAAAGATACTAGATATGAAAGCAAATGATAATATATAAATATAGTAAAAGTAACAAATATAAGACGGACAATAACAACACAAGATATAAAAACACAAGATTATAATACTGGAGCTGTTATTATAATACTAGAAAATGCATTCAATGAGGGATGGGAGAAGTTAGCAAAAAGAATAGAGTCATTCATGTATAGGGGTACAAAACTTGAAGAAATCATTAAATACACGGGGGAGGTAGACATAGCTGCAAACAAGGGGAAAAGGAGCTACCGAGACTCACTGCAAAAAAATAAATGGACTCAGACAGAAACAGAGAGAGCAAAATCTGATGATGGCGATAGGTTGAAGGCTCGAGTCCAGCGGGAAGACAAAGATCTATTGGGATGATGTCTGGTTGGGAAATTCTTCGGAGAAGATGATGCACCCATTAGAAATGATGTAAAACATTGGGCGCAACTAACATGTAAAGGAGCAAAAGGAGTCCAAGTTTATGATATGAATGGAAGTTTGTTCCTCTTTGAATTTCAGTCTAGAAAGGCAGCAAAATATGTCTTGATGGGCGACTAGAGAAGACAAGGATGCACACTGAAGCGTCAATGGTGGTCGCCGACCATAGGGACCTTCCCAAAAACTTATGTGTTCGAGTGGTTGTGGATTTGAGTTCTATGGTTGCCTCTGCATCTTTGGTCTAGGCTAATAATGAAGAAGATTGGAGATCGATGCGGTGGCTGGATCGAAATGGAAGAAGAAACCGATATCATCTCTAATGGGCCAGAATGGCGGGAAAAATTTCGTCATCCATCGAAATTGACAATGACAAGACTTCTCTCTGCCTATTTGGGTGGAAACTCCATTGACTTTCTGCAGAAAATCCGACGAGTGCACGGGTTCGGGCAAGGAGAGAGAAAAGGACAAATGTCATTAAAAAGTGCTGTCAGATATCTCGAGGCTCAGTAATATACAGAGGTAGATACAAAGTCTTTCTTTGAACATAGATCAAAAAGTCTTTCTAGGTGAAAGTAAGCACATGGGTGGACCAGTGGTGGGACCCTTCACGTTGGAGCTCCTAGTAAGAAATCTGATTTTGAGTCCTAGGGCTAGTCAATTAGACCAATTTAAAGCCCAAAATTTAAGGGAAACACCAAAGACTCTCCTGAGCCTTTTCCTTGCAAATTAAATTGCTGGGAAGGACCACATGAAATTTTATTTTCCTCTGCTGATCAGTATCTAATGGAAGAAACAAGGGGGAAGTTTACAATGCACAATTCCTTAATAGCGGGAGTAGACACTTAGTCACTTACAAAAATCTCACTTATTCTTTGGGAGAAATAACTGAAGAAAACATTCGGATGGGGCAGATTAACTCGAAATGGATCACGGTCTAGGGGGACCCAACCATCCAATGTGATGCTTCTGAATGTAGCAAGGAAGCTGAAAACAAGATAAATATATGGGTACAAGAAAATTTGGTGCGGTTAAGCAAGAAGTTTGGAGTAGCCTTCGAGGGGTACCATGAGGAGGCCTTCGCTTTGTTACTAAAAATTGACCCCAAAGGAGGGCCAAATATTTAACAACAGAATATGGTGATAAGCAGGTGTGCCCAAAGCCGTAAGAAATCTCATCTTTGATGTTTATTACAAAAATAAGGAACCTAGAAGTGAATCAAAGAGCAGAGGGAGAAGTGTAAACACTCATTTATGATGAAACTAAAATTTTTTCATGGAATGTGAGGGGGCTCAATATGGACAGTAAGAGGAATTTGGGTAGGAGTAGAATACAACAAGAGGGGATGGACATTATAGTGCTGATGTAGACAAAGCTTAAGGGGAAGGTGGGAGAGTTTATGCAACAACTAGGGGGAAATAGATGGATAGGAAGAATGTGGATCTTTAGGCAGCAACAGGGGTATTGTGATAATGTGGGACAAGAGAAACTGGAAAGAGGAAGCTGTAGAGAGTGGCAATCAGAGCATCAATTGCAAGCTCAGTAATTTAAACCAAGAGTTCATCTGGTTCATCACTGCAGTTTATGCAACATCCGATAGAAATTAGAGAAAGGAATTATGGGAGGAGTTGGGGGCAATGAGGAGCTTTTGCGGAGGACCATGGGTAGTATGTAGGGACTTCAATACAACTAGGTTCCCCTCAGAAAAGACCACTGTATCAGATTGTTTGTGGCCATGTCTGATTTTTCCAAGAGCATCATTGAATTGGAATTGGTGGATCCTCCTTTATTTGGGGGCTCCTGCCCATGGAGTGAAGGGGAAAACCAGAGAAATGTATCAAGGATTGACAAATTTCTACACTTCTTTCCTTGGGATGAACTTTTCACTCAAATTAGACAAAGTGTTCTGCCTTGCCTAGGTTCTGATTACAACCCTATAGTTTTGGCTTTAGAAATTTCCCCTTGTGAGCTGTAAATCCTACCTCATCAGTTTTTGCTGATGAGTTTGATATGAATATAAAGTTACCTTTATCCAAAAAAAAAGGGGGGGGGGGGCTCTTATCCCCTTTCCTTAAGGACAACTCAAACAAACAATTGGATAAGGAGTTTTAATGCTAATATGGATGACACACGAGATCCGACAATTACTCACCTTCAATATGCAGATGACACCATAATTTTCTGTGATGCGGACAATAATCAATTGAATATTTAACAGTCATTTTGGTTCTGTTTGAAGCAACTTCTGTCCTTCACATTGATTGGAGTAAAAGCTTCATTTACCCAGCTAATGAGGTACCAAGGATTGACGGTTTGGTAGACATCTTGGGAGGGAAAATTGGAGAATTACCTACTGTATATCTTGGTATGCCATTGGGGGACAAGAGCAAATCAAAAGGAATATGGAATAAGGTGCTGGAGAAATGTGAGAAGAGGCTCGTTACCTGGAAAAGTCAATATTTGTCTTTGGGTGGTAGAGTTACTCTCTTAAACAATGTCCTGGATGTTCTGCCTACCCATATGATCCCATTATTCTCTATGCCAGCTAGTGTAAGGGACAACTGGACACCATTAGAAGAAATTTTCTGTGGCAAGTTAACTGTGACCCAAACAACCACAAAGTCTCATTTGGTTAAATGGGATGAAATCATAGCCATCAAGAAAGAAGGGGGATTGGGAGTAAGGAACCTGAAGATTCAGAACAACACCCTGCTAATGAAATGGCTTTGGAGGTTTGCTTCTCAAGAATAATCTCTCTGGAAGGAGACAATCAGGACAAGATATGGCATGGAAAACTGGTGGATCAGCAAAGCTACTACACAACCATATGGTACTGGTCTGTGGAGATCAATAAGGAATTTGTGGCCAAAATTGATAAATGATGGTAAGATCAAGGTGGGTGATGGGAGGAAGACCTTGTTCTGGGAGGAAAACTGGGTGGGACAGGGATCACTAAAAAACAGTTACCCTGATCTTTTTCTTTTGAGCCTCCAGGAAAAGGTCACTGTTAAAGAGATCGAGATGACTGGGTGGAACTTTAAATTCAGAAGACCATTGAATGATTGGGAGGTGAGTAGAATGGTTGAACTGCTAAACACTTTGGAACAATGCAAGGATTTCAACACCAATGAGGATCAACTAGCCTGGATTCCATACAAACAAGGAAGATTCTCAGTTGGATCTGCTTACAGGAAGTTTCAGAGATCTGGCCTTCAGCAAGGAGGCTGGCCATGGAAAATGACATGGAAAGTCAAGGTTCCATTCAAGATAGCCTGCTTCTCCTGGCTTTTGGCTAAGCAGGCTGCACTAACTCATGATAACCTAAATAAAAGAGGCCTCCATTTGTGCTCCAGATGCTCTTTTTGTGAATGTGAGGCAGAGACAATAAAACATCTCTTTTTACATTGTAGAGAGATGGTGAAACTTTGGCAGTTCTTCATCAGTCTTAGGGGTATTAACTGGACTATACCTAGGAATATAAAGGAAGCTTTAGCCTGTTGGAATAGGGATGGAAATCAGTCAAGGCACAGAGAGAGGGGGAAGATTGTTCCAGCTTGCATTTGGTGGACTATTTGGCTAGAAAGTAACAAAGATGTTTTGAAAACAAGAGCAGCTCTTTTGTGAAAATGAAGATGAATTGTATGGTTCTTTTCTATTTTTGGTGGAAGCATAAATGTCCTCAAGAAGAAGATATTCCTAGTATTTTCGACTACTTATGAGATTATAGGAGGCTAGAGTTTATATTTCTGTGATTCTTTTTGTAAGTATTACTGGAATACTCCTGGAGTATCCCTCTGTCGGTAATACAAGTTACCTTTCTCAAAAAAAAAAAAAAAGCAAGGTGAAGCGCTCAACACGTTTTGAGCCTCGCTTCAGGGCTTAAGCGCGCATTAAGCACACCTTTGACAACACTGAATCAGATTTCCCAAACATCATTACTAAGTGCTCCACTTTATTCGACTTCACTTTTGTTTCTAGTAATGCTACCAGACCTATATTTTCTTGTTTACATAGTAGTACCACCTCCTTCTACTTGTTAGGGGCATTCAAACTCCTAGCATTCCAACAAAGTAATATTAGCCACTTCCCAGAGGAGACAATACAGTGGCTCCCCCATGTTTTACTGGAGTACTCGACTATTGTGTGCCGCTTCACTAGTGCTTCCCTCACATAAGACATTGAAAGGATTCAACATAGTTTGTATCAAATTCTCTTCTCTTTGGGCACCCGCTAAGGTGTGGTGGAGTAATCCAACCTGCTTGTCTAGCATGTTGTTGTTTGTCCGGATTGTGATCCCTTTCATGCAGTCCCTTAGGCGTAGGACCCACTGTCACTCGAGTCTTCCCCTTCGAATGTTCTCCTCTATCCGCAACATGCTGAACTGATTGAGTTGTCCTTCTCTGTACAGGTTTAGAGTTTTCATTTCTGTTAATCTCCACTCTCTGAGTATCTTTCGCTATAGGATTTTTTCTTCCTATATTCTGTTTCAGTTTGTCCATTTTTTTTTTGCAACTCTCTTACTGAGTTTTTTGTTCAATAAGCATACCTCTCATTCTTAAAATACACAATATTTGGCAAGGAAGTATCTACATCCACTTCAATGAGTTATCTGGCAAAGTTTAGTCCTATCTTCTTTTCAGCGTTTTTGTTCATCATCAGTGGCTTCCCAATGAGCCTTCCAATCTTGCTCAATCCTTTTGGTCCCCAATATTTGAAGTCCAAGTCGAGGAGCTTCACCCAAATTGGTACGGTGTACAACTCTTCACGTGTAAACTCCGTGCCCTCATGCCAAGCCTTGAAACTTTGAAAGGCATATTATCAATTGGTAGATCTTCATCAATCTCAGAGGCATTCAATGGACAATGCCTAGTAAGATTGTTGACACTATTAAGTTGGGAGGAAGCAGGAATTGGGGCAAAGAACAGAAGTCACTGCAGGACCATTCCAGCATGCACTTGGTGGACCATTTGGAGAGAGGAATGCTAGAAGATTTGAGGATAGAGGTAGATCCCATACAAATGATCAAAACAAATTGTATTATGTTATTATGTTTTTGGTGTACAAAGAGCTCCCCGGTAGATGCTAAAGCAATCCTAGAAGTATTAGAATCTTGCTAGGCTTTCTGTTTTGTCCTTGCATGTTCATAATTTTTTGTAAAAGGGTTTTCAGTAGTACCTAAGTACTGGTTTATAATACAAATTGTTACCTTCTCAAAGAAAAAGCGGTATATCCCACCCTGCAACACCTCATTCTTCCCCTCTGGAGTATCAAACCTCACCAGTATTTTTCCGTTCATCATCATAGACTTTGTTTATCTCATATTTCCCCCATTGCGTCAGTATATATCCATTTAGTACTGCATATAGCGAATGAGCAGCCAGTACCTAGCATACCAAAACTGAAGGTGTTCACGGGTTGGTTTGGGTCGGTTATTCTTCAAAACCAAGCCCAAACAAATTTAATTGTTTTTTTTAATTGTTAAAACCAAACCAAACCAAACCAAACCAAATAGAATATGTATTTATTGATTTTGCTGTTATCGGTTTCGGTTTGGTTTGGTTTGGTTTGGTTCGGTTATAACCATACCTTTTTTTTTTTGAATGGTAATTTCCTTATATATATATATATCCACAGGTATACTACTTTAAAGTAGTCCCCCTATCAAAAACAAATTACACCAGAATGCACTCTATCTGAGCTTTTTGTCACAGATGGTCAATTACATCAAAAAGATCT
>JBCEWC010018152.1:0-12109 GCA_038996855.1 Solanum aculeatissimum
ACTGGCTATTGGAACCTTTGAATCTATTAGTCTATTTGTTATGCTTCCGCAAATCTTGAGTAAAAAGGGGATAGTTTTGTACTATGATGGCTTTATCGAGAGCTTCGAGTTCTCCTTCACCATGTCACCTCTAGACCCCCTAATCGGGTCATGACATTCACGGTCCGTGTGACGCCTTACGGTCCGTGAAGGCCTGCATGAAGTGGACCCAAAACGCATGAGACCCCAAGGCCAGAACTCCGGGCCAAGTGAGGCTCCACGAACCATTATACGATCCATGTGCAGCTTCACGGACTGTATATCCTATCGTGAAGTGATCTTGAAAGTTGTCCAAGATTCTGAGCCAAGGCATGAACCAAGTGATGTCACACGGTAGGGTTCACGGTCTGTGAACCTTTACACAGACCGTGTGGATGCTTTCGTCAGTGACTGTTTTAGTTAATTGCTCCATTTCATTAATGGTGAATTGTTAATTTTAATTATTCCTAGGGCCGTTTAAGCCTTTCTAAAGTCTCCTAAAACCCCTAACTTAAACCCGAATCCCCTTTTATTCATTCATGCCTTCAAATTCATCTCTCAAATTCCCTCAATTTCTCTCATCCACCATTGAAGACCAAGCTTGAAATTTGGGAACATTCAAGTCTTCATCAAAATCTTCTCAATCTTCTTGTTAAATTCAAGGTATGTGGGTTTGATTCATGGTTTCTCTTCCAACGATGAAGACCCAAAATCCTTTTCTCAATTTTTGATAAATTATGATTTTTCTTGAAATGGGTCTTTTGAATTAAGAATGATTTAGTGCAATTGAAGTGTGAGTTATTCTTATTTAATAATTTCAAGGTGAATTAAGCCCCTAATTGATGAATTGCTTTGATTTAAGATGGTATAAGTATGCATGTCCCCTTATTGTTTAATTTAATTTATGCATGGGTAATGTTAAATTGAGATTTAATTGTTGATTTAACTTTGAATTTCTTATGAATTCTTCTTTATTTGGATTTAAATTATGAATTCAAGTACCCATGCTATTTTCATTATCAATCATGGCATTTGCATGCATGTACATGGATTTTTCATGAAGGATTTGATGTGGGCTAAGTCCCAAATATGTTTATGAATATGATTTTGAACAAGTATGGGTTATGACTAGAATGTGATCACATAATGTCTATGATATGGATCTTTGAGCAACTATGGGTGTTTACACCAATGTGATTCGACAAGTATGGAGTTACTCTTATGCATGAAGTTTGACATGAAAGTGTATTTGGCCTTTAAGCCTAATTATGCATGATTATGAAGTCCAGTATTTCCATTCAGTTTTGAAAGCATGTATATGTATACGTATTCTTGTGGGATGATGACTTAGTACCGAGAAGGATTGGAGTAGTAAGTGGGCTATCCCCAAGGGTCCTACTCCTTTCCCAAAACTATGTGTCAACATAGGTCATGCTACCGAAATAGGAGGCCTGTAAGGTATGCTATGATATGATATGATTTGTTATGGAAATCCTTTTGAAATGACCGGGTCATAAGGAAGGTGGCCATCACACCGAAATAATTGGGTCGTAAGGTGTGGTGTAGATTATCTTTGGCAAGTAATCTTCTCCGATCCGGTAGGAAGACTCAATGGGAAAGTTCATGTTGTAGCTCATATGAGTTTGGATGTCGATTATGGTCACATCCCCTATACTATGAGCATTATGACATTTCATGCATCATGGATTTCATGGCATATTGATATACTATCCTTTCCTATATTCTCCTTTTATGTATGTGCCCTTTTCATTTAGCTTGGTCGTAGGCTCATGTTCACATGTATTGCATGCCCACATACTTACTGCATTATTATGTGCTAACCCATACTCTTTGTCTACATGCTTTAACCATGTAGGGACCAAAGTTGGCTTTCACCCTCTACTAGATGGCTAAATTGAGACTCTTGAAGTATTGTTTATAGTAAGCCCTATGTTCCAAGGGCAACACCCACTTTCATATACCTTGTCTTTACTTTATGTTTCTTTACTTTATGACTTGAGGGTGAGCCCAGATTATGTCGAGGCCCCGTCTTATCTTGTGTAGAGGCATTGTTGGACATATTGACTCTATTGAACGTTATGCTATGTGATACCTATAATGATATGGCTACCTATGTTAAGTGATGGTATCTTATGTTATGCTTCCATTTTCGCTTATGCTATTATGATATGATTTGCTTGGGAATGTGCTTATGTGGAAAATGCCTAACCCTGCTTGCCCCCATAGCTTGAGTCATACCTACTTTCCCCTTAGAACATAATTGTTATGTGCTATGTGATTCATGCTTATCCCATTCCCAGCAACATCCTCATAGCTTGAGTCCAAAGCGCCGAAAGCCCCTAGACTTATGTGCTATTTGTTTATTATACGGGCTTCTAAATCGATGATGAGTGTGATGATGCTATTATGGATTGATCGAGCGATCTTGGGTCCTCCTTAGCCATATCACATCTAGACCCTACTCTCGGGTTATGACAAAGATGGTATCAGAGCCCTAGGTTTGTAAATGATCCTCGAAGTCCAACATGCCGCGTTACTTAGAGTCTTGTTCATGGGTGTGATGCGCGCCATGCCTATGAACGAGAGGCTACGACGATGTTTTAGTAATTTTCTTACTTCATTGTCCCTTATGTCGTTCTATGAGCTATTATGAAAGATTTTCTTGAAATAGGGTGTTCTTGTAGCTCTTTCAGAAAATACCTCCCAGAAGAGCTCCCATTCCCAAGCAGGCTCCTGTCCATGAGCAACAAGCCCCTCGTGAGCCTGTGGAGGAAATAGTGACTCACACTGAGTTTAGAAATGTGGTGTCTATGTTGGCTCAGGTGGTGGCTAATCAAGCCCGGTCAACAAATCCTACGAATGGTGGCACTCTAATTTCTAGGGTAAGGGACTTCACCCAGATGAACTCTCCAAAATTCTTTGGTTCAAAGGTTGAAGAGGATGCCCAAGAGTTCATTGATGAGCTCACAAAGGTGTTGACTATTATGGGTGTCAGTTCTGAAGAGAAAACTAAGTTAGCTGCGTACCAGTTGAAGGATGTGGCTTAAGTGTGGTACAACCAGTGTTTTGTGGAAAGGACTAAAGATGTCAAGATTGGTTGGGGAGATATCAAGACGGCTTTTCTGGACCGTTTCTTCCCTCTTGAACTTCGGGAAGTCAAGATGACTGAGTTTATCATTCTCCAACAAGGTAGCATGTCTGTCAGGGACTATTCTCTCAAGTTCACTAAACTCTCCAAGTATGCTCCCATGTTAGTGGCGAATCCCCGTGCAAGGATGCATAAATTCATTTCTGGTGCCTTTGATTTGGTTGTGAAAGAGTACTGTACTGCTATGCTCATTCAGGATATGGACATCTCCAGGCTCATGACCTATGCTGAACAAATTGAGGGTAAAAAGCTCAAGGAGCAAAGGGTGAACGACTCCAAGAGAGCCCAGTATGATGGTGGGCTCTCCAACTCTAAGGGTGGTGGCAGATTTGGTCGTTTCCAACAATGCCAAGGTTCGAATATAAGGTTTGCTAACCAAGGGTGTTTTCTCCTAAGTTACAAATTGGAGGTGGTCCACGAGTTCCCCGTTGTGACCAGTGTGGGAAGAATCATGTGGGTGATTATAGGAGGGCTTCAGGTGCTTGCTATGGGTGTGGAAACATGAACCATAAGATCTACGACTGTCCAAAGAACATCAAGAAGGATTAAGTCACTCCGGTGGGTCAGGGGTAGTTGAAGGCCCAGGTTGATGGTGCTCCCAAAAATAATAGGTTTTATGCTCTCCATGCCCGATGGGAGGTGAATGAGGCTCCGGACATCGTGACTGGTATGTTAAAAGTCTTTGATTTTGATGCTTATGCTTTACTTGATCCCGATGAAAATTTATCTTTTGTGACTCCTCTGTTGGCTGTTAAATTCGGTTTGATTCCTGAAACTCTAAGGTAACCTTATTTGGTGTATACCCCCGTGGGTGAGTCTATTATTTTCTGAAAGGTGTACTGGAGTTGTCCTATTTTTGTTTTGCATAAAGTGTTCCCGGGTGATCTTGTAGAGCTAGAGATGTATGACTTTGATGTTATTCTCGGGATGGATTGGTTGCATGCCTCGTATGCCTCGGCCGATTGTAGGACTAGGCAAGTCAAATTTCAAGTTCCTAGTGAACGGTGTTGGAATGAAAGGGTAACGATTCTGTGGTTAGGGGTCAGTTTATTTCCTACCTCAAAACCCGGAGGATGATTTGTAAGGGTTGTATCTACCATATTGTAAGGATTAGAGACGTGGAAAGTGAGTCACCTACTCTTGAATTAATTTCGGTGGTTAATGTGTTTCCCGATGTGTTTTCCGAAGACTTGCCCGATATTTCTCTCGATAGAGAAGTAGATTTTACCATAGATCTCCTTCTGGATACTCAACCTATTTCCATTTCTCCTTATCGTATGGCCCCGTCCAAACTAAAGGAGTTGAAGGATTAGTTGAAGGACTTATTGAAGAAAGGTTATATTAGACCAAGTATTTCACCTAGGAGTTCTCCCATGTTGTTTGTGAGAAAGAAGGATGGTTCTCTTCGAATGTGTATTGATTATTGACAGTTGAATAAGGTGATCGTCAAGAATAGGTACCCATTGCCCATAATTGATGACTTTTTTGATCAACTCCAAGGGGCTACTTATTTCTCTAAAATAGACCTCCGTTCAAGTTACCATCAGTTGAAGGTGAGGGAGTGTGACATTTCTAAGATGACCTTTCAAACACGTTACGGGCACTTTGAGTTTGTGGTGATGTCATTTAGGTTGACCAATGCTCCGACGGTGTTTATGGTTCTCATGAATTGGATATTACAATCATTCCTTGATAGTTTTGTGGTGGTGTTCATCGATGGTATCCTAATTTACTCCTGGGGTGAGCAAGAGCATATGGGTCACTTAAGGTTGGTGCTTCAAACTTTGAGGGAGAAGCAATTGTACGCCAAGTTTTGCAAGTGTTTATTTTAGTTGGGAGAAGTTGCATTCCTTGGTCATGTGGTGTCCGATGATGGCATTAAGGTTGATCCTAAGAAAACCGAAGCGGTGAAAGATTGGCCTAGACCATTGACTCCATCGGATATTTGAAGCTTCCTTGGATTGGCTGGTTATTGCCGGAGGTTTGTTGAAGGAGTTTCTTCCATTGCGTCCCTGTTGACCAAATTGACTCAGAAAAAGGTTAAGTTTGTGTAGACGAGTGAGTGTGAAAAGAGTTTTCAGACTTTGAAGAATTGGCTCACATCAGCTCCTATTTTGACCTTACCCAATGGGTTAGATGGTTTTGTGGTGTATTGTGATGCTTCACGAATTGGGTTGGGTTGTGTGCTTATGTAACATGGTTAGGTGATA
Source organism: Solanum aculeatissimum (assembly GCA_038996855.1). Taxonomy (NCBI): domain Eukaryota; kingdom Viridiplantae; phylum Streptophyta; class Magnoliopsida; order Solanales; family Solanaceae; genus Solanum; species Solanum aculeatissimum. The sequence continues at coordinate 5,398 of JBCEWC010018152.1, forward strand.
GCTTACGTGTCTCGGTAATTGAAGGTGCATGAGGAAAATTATCCGACCCATGATCTTGAATTGGCGGCAGTGGTGTTTGCTCTAAAGAGTGGAGGCATTATCTATATGGGGTTCACGTGGATGTCTTCACCGATCACAAGAGTTTGCAATATGTGTTTACCCAAAGGGATCTTAATTTGAGGCAAAGGATATGGTTGGAGCTTCTCAAGGATTATGACATGAGTGTCCTTTATCATCCCGGAAGGAGAATTGAAGTTTTTTCAAAGGAATTTCAAAGTTGGAGACCCATTCTTGTCATGCGATTGAAAATTGAGGATGTTTTAAGGTAAATTGAAGTTTAGGTAGTCAGGGCCATTCAAAGTGGTTCAAGTTTTGAGTGGGGGGTGTTGTGGAAATTGAAAAATGCTAAAAGATGGTGGTTCACGGTGAATGGGCCACATTTGAAGATGTAATTTTGGAACCCACCAAGTGTCTAAGTTGTTGAAGTCTTATACATTGATGAGATTTGATTGTAACAGACTTCATCATACCACGACGTTAAATAAGGCGTTGCTTGGGAGATAACCCAAGATCTTAGTTGTTTTTCAATAATGTTTGTTGATTTTATAGGTGAATGGAAAGAAGTTGAAAAATGTTGCAATTAGGTGGGCTGGTGATCATTCGGTGCATCACCATGTGTTATCGATGATGCAGGTGTCCATCACCTTTTGGTACAAAATTGGGGCTTGTTGCTTCTGCAATATTCAATGGGCTTGTGCACATTCAATGCATTGTAGAACGTGTTCGGTGATGGCCAATGATCCCTCTCTTTTTACTTGCATGTGACCCTAAAGTCTCTAGTAAGTTGGCGATAAAGAGTACATTCGGCGCATCCCCGAATGTGTTCAGCAAAATAAGTCAGGGCATCCCTGCCTCACCTCGCCCACGACCTTGACTTTTTTAAATACACTTTTCCTTTATTTCTTTTTATTTCCTCTTCCAACTTCTTCACACTTAGGTAACTTTCTACTCTCAAAATCATTGTCACCATCACATCACACTCCTCTACTACACATTATCATTGAAGGTATGTTCTTGGCCCTTAATTTTCAATTCCAGGCTTTTTATCACTTGTTTTTGGTTAAATGATGATTAATTGAGTATGGGGATAAGTTTAATTGTTGCCAAAGGTTGTTTAAAACATGTGAATCTTGTTGTTATGTGGAAATTAGACGAACCCTAGAATTGGAAGCCTCATGGTTAAAGTTTGTTGGTAAAACTAGTATGGGTCTACTTGAATTAACACCTTTTGGTGTTTTCCTGTGGAATTTCTTTATATTTATCTTTTCTAGGGACTTGATGTATTCGGGTTCAATTTCTTGAGAGTTCCACAAGTTGTTCTTGGTAAATGCGAGTTAACCATTAAATTTGGAAAATAAGACTTGTGCAGTGATTATTTCCCTAAATAAATAGTTGTATAGTCATAAATATTTGGGTCTTGTGTACTTGTTTTAGGCCCCATGTGTGTTCGATTGATGTTCAATTTGCAAATGATTATGTGAGGCTAATAGGTCAATGTGTTTTGATTGCGGATATCCTTGTGAGAATTAGTATTCGAATTGAATTTGTGAAATCATGTATATCATGTGTTTGTTGAGTTATGTAAGGGTGAAGTCTAAGTAAATCATCTTTGAATGAATGGCTTGAACTTTCCCGATGATGGAGTGGGTGATGTCTTTCTTAATTTGTCATTTTGTTAGATTCTTAAGGCTCATGGAAGTCTTAGTACCCTAAGTCCTATGTTGATTTCAAATATGTGGGTGTAATTGTGTAACTAATGTTCGAATACTCTGTATTTAGTATGTTGTGGGTTGAAGGATTGAGTGTGCAATTTTACGAGGCACCAATCAACTTTGGACAGATAACTTTAGCTCTTAGCACATCGTCGAATTGTAACTCCATTGCCAAATTGGATTATCTTGGGGCACTAAGTTGCTGCCACTTTCGGCAATGTCAAGTTGACCCACTAAAGTGATTTGGTGATGCGCTGACTTGACATCTTCATCACCAAATTTGATAGGACTTGGGAGCCTCTATTTTGTTCATTTCGGTGATGGTATCCTAGCCCACCGAATCACTTCTGTGATGTGCCGAATTAGTTCGGTAATCTGAGTCCTTGTTTTCTTACATCACGCCCTTCACTCATGTGTCTTCTTTTCTTTTGTTTATGTAGCACCCCTCACGCATCTTGAAAAAAATATCTTATAAGTGTACTTTTTGAATATCTTAAAATCTGTGCAGGAATTCACAAATCTGACTTCATATTCAGTTTCAGGGGGCAAAATTGTGTAGGAAAAGGGTGGTCTTCGATTTTTAGATGACTCGTAGTAAAATATAATATTTTGGGTGAGTCAGGGCTTATCCAGAAAAGTGTGAGACCAGTCTGCATTGTGGACCAATTGCCCACTAGTGTAAGAATGGCCTAAACTTATTCCTAGGCCAAAATAGGGGACAAATATAATTTCGTGCGAAAATGAACTACTTCGCGACAAGTCCGCATCACGGACTTGTCACACTTTAGGTCAAAATGTCCCTTAATTTCTTGTTTCACGTAAAGGCAAATGGATAATAACCCAATGCCTATATAGACGGGAATGCCTCACTTTTTATACCATTTTTCAAGCCCTGGAACAATTAAAACTCTCTCAAAAGCCTCCTAATTCCTCATAATCCCCTTATCCAAGCTCAAGATTTTTAAAGAAATTGCTTTGGATTTCAAGGACTCAATTCAAGCCCAAGTCTTCCGTCAAGAAAAACTCCAAGTCTAAGGTATGTGGGCTCCATTCATGGAAATATTTCCACCCATGAATCCAATCCTTTTCCTTTAACAAATTTCATGATTTTTAAGGTTGAATTCTTTATGGGTAAATCTTATTATGCATTTTGAACACAATTTATGTTTGAATTTTTCAAGTATTGATTTGGTTATGTATGAATTCTCATTGGGGTTGATATTATGATGGATTTTATGATACTAAAGCCATGCACGTCATGATTCCATGAAATATATGAAATAACTTATAGATTTTAGTTGGATTTAATGATACCCAAATTTGGGTTTTACTACGATATTGGTGGGTTGATTTGAATGACTTCCAAATGAATTGATTTTACTTTTTCCATGTATTATGCTCTTGAATTGCTTGGTTTTAAGCATGTGTACATATACCCACCATGTTTTGATCAAGTTATGTGGCAAGCTCCAATATTGATGAAAGTTTTATTGTAAGACATGTGGACTATGAATGTTATGGAACTTGAAGGGCTATGCATGGTATGAGAGGTAAAAATATTGTGAAAGTTATGTGGCCCTATTTCAATATTAAGAAGATTTGATTTTGGTGAGCTACTCTATGAAAGTATTATGACATTATGATGCTTTTCCTATTGTAATTATAAGTATGATTTGATTAATCTTTGGGGGAAGTGACCTAGCACCGAGTGGACATTGGTAGGTAGCCATTATCCTTTAACTATTTTGCCACCATAGGTTGTGAATTACTTATGACATGACTAACCAAAAAGGGGAAGTTATCATAAGGTACATGCCACTTAATATTCAAAAAGGGTGGTGTTTCCATAAGAATCATGTCACGACCCGGAAGTGGGGCCTAGATATGACATGGCAAAGGAGAACTCGAAAGTCCTCGATCAAGCCATCATAGCATCATTACATACATCACCAGTTAGGAAGCGTGGAAAAGTAAACACATAGCACATAATTCTAGGAAAAATAGGGCTTTGGACTCAAGCTATGGGGATGTTGCTGGGAATGGGATGAAAATAGATCACATAGCACATAACAAATATTTCTAAGGGGCGGGTAAGTAGAACTCAAGCTATGGAGGGTATACCGGGTTAGGAGACTTTCCACATAAGCACATTTCCAACATTCACTAGTCCATACATAGTCATAAGCATAATCGAAACATCATTCTCATAGCCAAATCTCAATAGTCATAACATTTCATCAAGAAACAGATACAACGTGCAAGAGTCTAGCATGTCCAACATAGCCTCTATATAAGATAGAGCGGGGCCTCGATATAATCCGGGCTCACCCTGAAGTCATAATGGAAGAAAGTAAAACAAAACAAGGAAGGGAAAAGTAGATATTGCCCTTGAACAAAGGGCTCACCACAAACAAAAGCTTCAAGAATGTTACTCGTAATTCAACGACAGATAGAGGTCGTCACCAGTCCCTACATGGTTAGAACATGTAGACAAGAGTATGGGTTAGTACAAATAAGCACTAAGTATGTGGACATGCAAATATATATGCACATGAACCTATAAGCGACCTGGATGACAAAGGCACATACATAGAAAGAGAATATAAGAAAGGATAGTATATCAATATGCCATGATAACCATGATGCATGAAATGTCATAATGCTTATAGTATAGAGGGTATAAAACCATAACCGACATCCAAACTCATGTGAGCTACGACATGAACTTTCCTGATGAGGCCTCCCATTGGATCGGAGAAGATTACTTGCCAAAGGTAATTTACACCACACCTTACGGGCCTCCCATTTCAGTGTGATGACCACCTTTCTTACGACCCAGTCATTTCGAAAGGATTTACATAACATAGCATATCTTATCATATCATATCAAAGCATACCTTACCGGCCTTCCATTTCGGTAGCAACCTACATTGGCACATAGTTTCGGGAAAGGAGTGGGACCCTTGAGGATAGCCCAATTACTACTCCAATCCTTCTTAGTACTAAGTCATCATCCCACAAGAGTACATATACATATACATGCTTTTAAAATAAAAACTTGACACTTGAACATCAAACCATGCATACTTGGGCTTAAAAGCTAAATCACTTTCATTGCTCTTATGCATACTTAACAAGAGTCAAATACATTTCACAATCATGCTTCATGGGCTAAAACGCCAAATACACTTTCATGTCAAACTTCATGCATAAGAGTAGCCCCATACTTGTCATATCATATCATATCATATCATATTGGTGTAAACACCCATATTGCTCAAAGAGCCATATCATAGACATTATGTGATCACATTCTTGTCATAACCCATACTTGTACAAAATCATAGCCATAAACATGTTTGGGACTTAGCCCACATCAAAGCCTTCTTGAAAATCCATGGTTATGCATGCAAATATCATGAGTAACAATGAGAATAGCATGGGTACTAGAATTCATACTTTAACTTCAAATCAAGAGTAGTCCATAAGAATTCAAGTTAAATCAACACTTAAACCCTCATTAAAATACTACCCATGCATAGTTCAAGAGTAAAGGGGGACATGAATAACTTGACCTTCATCAAATCCATTGAAACTTCATAGAATTCAAACTTAAATCAACTTTAAATCACCTAGTTTGTACAACCCACAACTCAATTCAATTAAATACTTCAAAATTTAAAGAACCCACAATTAAACAAGGCATAAATTCATAATTTAAAGAAGAGGGTTCTTGGGTCTTCATTGATGAAAGAGAATCCATGAATCAATTCCACATACCTTGGAATTAGTCAAGAGAATTGGATGATTTTGCAACAAAGGTGATTTTCCCCAAATTTCTTCAAGCCTTCATCAATGGAGGTCAAGAGGATTGAGAGAATTTTGGAGTTAATTAAAGAGTGATAGAATGAATTAGAGGGGATTAGGGTTTGATTTAGGGGAGTTAGGAGACTTTAGAAAGGCTAAAAGGGGCATAGGATTAAATTAAATTATGAATTAACCATTAATGAAATCGACTAGATCACAAAAACCAGTGACTCATAGAAGGCCCCTAGGGGTCGTCCAGAGGGTCACTGACCGTGAACCTGTCCGTGAGACCTCACTTGGTCTCGGCTTCGGCTTGAACTTTGGAGGGACGTTCTGGACCAACTCACGAGGGGCCTCGCGGACCATGTATCTGTACACAGACCATGCACTGGTTGTGGAGCATCACTTGGTCCGGAGTCCAGCCCCGAACCTTGGCCAACTCTCTGGATTACTTCACGGGACCCCCTCATGGGCCGTGAAGGCTCATACGGACCGTAAAATGGTCCGTGGGGCCACACTTGGATCATGGATTGGACCCGAACCCCTACGAACCCACTGGATCAACCCACGGAACCCACCATGGACCTCGAACCACCAAACGGTCCGTAGTCCCTCACTTAGACCCCAATCCGGAACCCTTATTCAGCATACTTCCAATTACGGGTAGTCTCACTGCAAGGGCCGTAACTTTCACACCCAAACTCCGAATTGAGTGAAACCAGTTTTGTTACGAAGATAACTCAAAGATATTCGATTTGATATATAATAGCCTACATATTTCATCCTTTACTAAAAGATATGTACTCTCAAAGTCAGTGTTGCCTAACGGCCTTACAACTTTCCACCAAAACAATTCCTTTGACTTCGGCCACTTGAATACGACCCATGGCTTCCAAAATTTAACCATGACAAGTTTAACACTAACCTTTACCAACCATTATGAAGTTCAAAAATTTTTGGGTCGTTACATCATCTCCTCCTTGGGTACATTCGTCCTCGAATGAGCTAAAACTATGACTTGAGGACAACAACCAAATAAGAGACATTTCATCAAAACTTATAACAGATCATGCATCATTTCAAAAGTCATTCAAAACTCATGTCACAACATCATTTAAACCATTTTTGTGCTC
>JBCEWC010018153.1:0-12108 GCA_038996855.1 Solanum aculeatissimum
TGGTCACTATAAGTGTATTTATAACGACCGGATTCATTTCCCTTCGTTAAGAAATGGTCGTTAAAAGTCTTTTTTCTAGTGTAATTTTTCGCCGAGGGGGTTCGGATGAATCCCTCCCCTACCCTAGGTTCGCCCCTGTTCAAATGACGTTAACTTAATATTGAACATAGAATAAAACTTTTTGGAAAAAAATAAAAATAAAGCAATATGCTTTTTGACAGAAATATATTTTTGATGGTTTTTCGACAGGGAACGTTGGTCGAAATTTGTGTTTTTAATAGTGATGTCTGTTAGGAACAATGCAATATATAAGAATCTTCTGAACATATCAAAGTTCATGGTTTGCTTTTCTTGGTGTATTTTGTAGTGTTTTATCTAAAACTGTGAATTAAGGTATTGCTACATGACTATATCGTTTCACAAATATTGAAAGGATGGATTTAAATTATAGACACGGATAGCGAATTTTAATGTGTGATAGCACATCGTGAGTTATCATATTTACCAAACTATTAAATATTATTTATTGAGAGATTTTATCTTTATTCAGATATATGTAATGATGAATCTTGTAGTGACAATAATCCTCTCAATTGTTATGATTCCATGAAAGACTTTATTTTGACCATATAATTAGTTACAATTTGCAATTAAAATCTAGGCATCATAAACATTTACACATTTTGGATTTTCAAGATCTCAATGAAACTGTCAGCTTTAGCCCATGTTCCATTGATAAAATAGTCATCATCCTGTACTTGACTAGATGCCCTGGCACCAACTTGAATTTATAGAATCTACACAAAATTGCAAGTGCCATCTTCATCTGAAGATATGCTGAGTCTTTCCCAAGGCATATCCTTGGCCCTCCCTGCAACACAATGCCATGAAAAATGGAGTTATGTACTAATGTGACGGATTCAAGATTTTCACTAAGGGGATAAAAAATATAATGAAGTAAACATAGGAAGAAGACAAGGAGATTCAATATTTATTATATATACATAAAATCATTTTGACATAATATTTACGGTTTAATTTTTTCTATGAAGGACATTTGGATGAATCCCTAACAATAGCCTAGATCCACCCATGGTTTATACACTTATTATATATTGTCAGCGACCACTAGTTTGGGTAAAGGCGGATTCAGAATTTTAATTGCCACATATCATATAAGTTTTTGTCTTGAATTTACGATTATAGGTTCTAAACCAAAGTAACTGAGTTCAGCCGAGCCTGGTAGAATTAATTGTACATTCACCGGTTCATCTGTCCGACTCTAAGGTAAGGTTATTGAAACCATTGCTTTAGGTCTTGAAAAAACTGACGGCCCTCAAGATGTTGTTATTAATTGTTAGTTTCACTTGATTATTTCTTTTTTTTTTTGTTCCGTTGATCATCAGAAAAGTAAGTCCTTTCGATTCATCAATATATGAATTTTATTAAATACATTTAGAAGTCTCTTATTATAATTTGACTTTAGGCTACCAATTTTACTGAGTCGCTCTATTATATATACCTGGAAAGCAGTGAATTTGAATGGAGATGCATTTTGGAAAACTCCATCTTTAAGCCATCTCTCTGGAATGAATGAAGCTGCATCAGAACCCCAGTTGTACTCCATTCTTCCCATAGAGTAAGGTACATAAGTCACCATTCCTCCTGCCTTTAACTTTGTTCCATCTGGTAATACATCATCTTCCAATATTCCCTTAGGATCCTTCTTTCATTAAAACAAAATCATAAATTCTATGTATTCATAGTATTAAAACGGTACTAACCTACTCTTTCAGGTTAAAACTCGTTTTGATGTGAAAAAAGCTCTACATTTTTCTTAGTACTTCTATTCGAATTTTTGACGAAAATCCAAAGGGAACAGTTTCCAACGAGCACATTTCCTACAGATTCTATTGGACTATTGGGAATTTTGTGAGAAATACGTGTGATTCTAATAGTGTACAGAACATAAATGCTATCAATTAAAGTTGAATAGTGACCAATTGATAAGAATGTGTACTGATTTTGCAATAAATTCAGGTTATCTAACCTGAGGAACAGCAGGATATAATCTAAGAGTCTCTGTAATCACAGCATGCAGGTAGTACAGTTTTGACAATGAATCATAATTCAGGAGCCCTGCAAATTGAATGGCTCTCAAATCGATGGATTCAGGAGTCTCCGCGTCATACTGATGCAATGTCACGTTCTCTTCTTTAGCGCGGACTTGTTCCAACGACTTCAGCTCCGCGTACAACTTCTCTGCTACGTGCTCGTGAGTCATAATCATGTGTATAGCCCAAGACAGAGTCGTTGCAGTCGTATCACGACCCGCAATGACAAAATTCAGGACAATGTCCCTCAGGCTTTTATCAGTCATATTGTTCTCAGGGTCTTTCCCTAACTCAATGAATCTTGACAATATGTCATGCTTATTGATCTGCTTATGTTGAAAATCATTAAGAAATCAGCATAAAATATAAGACTAATAAGCCTGTTTGGACAAAACTTCAAGAAAATTGCTTATTCTTGAAAAGTGTTTCCTCAAAAAACACTTTTGGAAAATAATCAACGTAGAAATCAATTTATCAATATTACAATAACAATTCGTGCTTGACTAAAGTTCCAAAAGTGCTTCGAGATGAAAAGTTACTTTTGTCAACTCTCTAAAAATAAGTAGTTTTGACTTTCTAGAAGCTTGACGCAGCAGAATATAATATAGTAAAACCATAATTATAGAAGGTTTTTATGAGCTTACTTTGTCATTTGTTTCTATCTCTGCCTTCCTTTTTCTTATGACATTATATGTGAAATCATCAATATTTCTAATGCTCTGATCAAGGATGGCTTCTGATCCTATGTTGAGAAATTTCTTGATTTTCCACAAAGGATCAATGAATCTTAGTGTCACAATGACATTTGCAGCATCAAATGACTTTGCAAAGCTATTCTCTGGTAAAGTTGGGTCCAATGTTCCTATCTCAACACCAAATCCCACCTTACATATTGAGTCCAGAGTCATCCTCATCAACAGATCCTGGAAAAGCAATTGTTCATTAGCAAATATAAAAAAGAAAAACAGAATAGACTTGTACTTCCTCTGTGTTTAATGTGATACGCTTCCTTTTTAGTCTGTTAAAAAACAAATGACAAATTTCTTTTTCATTTTTTTTAAATGATAAAGAAATGGACTTTAGGATCACCAGCTCTGAAGCGTGGACAACATAAGATGGAGTCAACATCGGGCAAACAATAAATTGTGATGGACCTGATTCTGATGTCATGATAAAGGGATGTGTATTCTAGGCTTCAACTTCGAAAGCTAGCTCTAGAAGTGAGGATTATCCAAAACTATATAAAGAGGCTATTCCACGCCCAAAACACTAATGTGGGCTCAACATGAAATAATTTAACTTTAAACTTTTAACTCTATCCTTAGGGATCTTTTGGTAGGGTGTATTAAAGAATATAATACAAATATTACCCATAGTTTTATTTGATTCTATGTTTGGTAAGATTTCCAACATATGTATAACTAGTACTTAACAAATTATGGTTTTAGCAATACAAGGATTATCCATACATGGATAAGTATGGTTAAAAATAGAACAACTCTTACTGAAAATCAAATAGAGGATAAGAAATAATCCTAACATAAGTACTCACAATATAATTAATCTCACCATTATGAAAACATATTATCCAGTATTAGTCTTATACACTCTACCAAACAACCTCTTAATGATATAATTAATATTCGTGCAAACGACTATGCATCTACTTTAGATCACTAACTTCTAAGTCTTTCGCTTTTTAACTTCATGCTCAGTTAAATACCATCATATTAGAACGGAGCATCTTAATCATTGTCTTAAAGTCCAAATAGATTACAACAACTCACCTGCATGTCTACTTGCTCATTCTTGAAAGATGCTTGATTGAGAATGTTAAATAGTTTAAGGCTATAATCCCTAAAAACCACTGTGTTGAAATCCCTTAAATTCTTTGAAGCAAACTCAAAGCTAGCAGTCTTCCTTTGTTTCCTCCAAAGCTCACCATCCACATTAAAGATACCATCTCCAAGAAGAACTTCCATATATGAATGGTACACTTCACCCTGTGCCAAAAGAAAAAATCAATCTTTCTCATGCTATACTAAAAACTATTGGTTAGTTCATAGCCATATTTCCATCGAGTAATCTAATTTATAATAGAAAAAAAAATCTTGTGCTTTCTTGTTAACAAATCTTTACACAAATAACATGTCGAATTCACTATTTACTTCTTTTAGCGAACATACAACATATTTTACATTGATTAACGCTACTAAAGATCACTATTTTCCTACGAATTTTCACTTGGGGGCTATTCCCATTGATATTTTGATTGAATTGGTGCGAAAGAAAAAAATAGTAAATGTTTTATATGGTAAAATTAGAAAACTTCTCACTATTTCAGTGAGAATATGTTTCCCACCATGCCTTTTTCCGGTGAGTTGGTTTTGGTGGGAAATGAGCTAGAAAATCAAATTTTATAGCACAAAATTTTCACTAATTTGCGGTGATAAAAATCTTTGTTTCTAGTAGAGTATACACAGGTATTATACATGAATTTTACGTATATTATATATCCTCATGTTATTTGCAGTTAATTAAAAAGAAAGAAAGTACTATATATAAAAACCTTTGGGTAATTATCAAAGTTAGTTTTGAGAACATGTTCAACATTATTTGGATGAGCAATGTAAGTATAAGTTGTAGTCATGGCAGGAACAACAACAGTAGGTGATTGAGCCAAATATTCGACCAGCCAATCATGCATCCTGTCGAAATTCACCCATTGTTCTAAGCCTGCCCCAACAATAGGCCAATTTATTGGGCCTTTCTTATTTTTCTGCCTATATGTGTTGATGAATTTCCACAAAACCAAACAAGCTAATAAAGTTAACAATCCCATGTTGTGTTTGATGATGACCTATGAAAAAATATAGGAAATTATGGCAGGTATGTAGAAGTGAAAATTGTGTGTTAATCTTATTTATAGATGTGTAGGATTATGTAAAGTGGTTTGGGCGTTGGTTACTTGTGAACTTTCTACAAAATTGTCAATAGTCTTTGCATGTTGCCAACAATTGAAAATATTGCACGTTCTTTGTGTCTTCAACCAAATTTATGTTCATCTCAACCATGTTTCTTTGTGTAATGTATGTAACCAGAATTTAAAGTTTATAGGTTTGGGATTCAAATGTTTTTGAGTTACTACGTTTTAAAATTAATAATTCTTATATATTCAATGAAAATTTTAAAATAATTTTAGACCAAAGCTATTGAGTTGAGCTAAACTCATAAACTATATTATAACTTTGACCCTGACTATTTATTAGTGTAAATAATTTTTGTATTATCAGGTTATTTATATGTGTTTATTACAAGTAGCATTTTTTTATGGAGAATTTTCATAAATAGCCTACGCTTGAAACTTAATATGGTCAAATAACTATATTTTACATAATTATATGGCATAACCTTGGCTATGTGACTTGAAGGGGAGGAGAGAGGCGAACGGGATCAAGAGAGAGGCAGGAGAGAGGCGAATTGTATATGTATATTTGTCAAATTATATGTGTATATCAGTCAAATAATTGTATATGTGTAACTAATATATATATATGTTTTTGTATATCTGGCAAGCGAGATTGAGAGAGGGAAGAGAGAGGCGAGCGAGATCGAGATGAGGAGAGAAGCGAGCGAGAGAGGGCAGAGAGTGGAGAGAGGAAAATAATATATGTATATCTGTCAAAATAATTGTATATATGCAACTGATATATATAATTGTGTATTTGGCAAGAAATTGCAGGGAGAGAGGAGAAAGGCGAGAGAGAGGAAGAGAGGAGAGAGAAAATACCAACAAAACTCTAATTATAGCAACAAAACCCTAACTATAGCTATAAATTGTAATTTTTTCAAACTATAGTTGTATAATGTAAATACATATCATGTGTTTGCCTGCTTACACTATTTTTCCTATTTTTATTACCTTATTTTGAAGATTGGTAATCTTGCGTGCATTTTAGAAAAACTTAATCATAGATATCTTTTTGATAATCTATTATCAGAAGTCATGTTTTAGAGTGGAGGGTCAAAAACACATCCAAAGTATTCAAGTTTTTTGAGTTTCATATCTAAACTATTAGGTGTGTAAATTTCCTACGTGAACTATCACCAAATGTTTATCAAAACATACTTCAATAATCAATTGTTCATTTTTCTACCTGAACATTGGTGATATTTCAAGTAGAAAAATAAACAACAGATAGTTGAGGTATATTTCGATAAATATTTGGTGATAGTTGTAATGATCCAACCCGCTAGTGATATTATCTGCTTAGGACCTTGATCCACACGACTTTAAAATGCATTACTAGTAGGTAAGACATGTTTACTTGTATACCCAACATCTCTCCTGTGTTTTGCTGATGTGGGACTTCTCATCTTAAGATGAGCTGTTAAATACACCCCCTCTATTGATTCATCAGTGTCCTCGCTGAGGTTTGCCCCACCGTATGGGATTTGCCTAGACTCACACTGAGGTTTGCCCTGCCTCATCGGGATTTGGCTAAACCCAGTTAAACTCTGATCCACATTGACAAGGCTAACACAGGAGTGACTCTGATACCATCTGTAACAGCCCAGCCTGCTAGTGATATTGTCCACTTTGAGCCTAGGCCTGCACGACTTTAAAATGCGTCGCTAGTAGGTAAAATCTATTTACTTACATACCCAACATTTCTCCTGTGTTTTGTTGATGTGACACTTCTCATCTTAAGATGGGTTGTTAAATATCTATAATTATCCAACCTACTAGTGATATTGTTAGCTTTGGGCCTAGGTCCACACAACTTTAAAACTCGTCATTAGTAGATAAGGCATGTTTACTTATATACCCAACATCTCTCATGTGTTTTGTCGATATGGAACTTCTCATCTTAAGATGAGTTGTTAAATATATCCCCTCTATGGACTCAGCGTTCTCACTGAGGTTTGCCCCACCGTATGGGATTTGCCTAGATTCAGTACTGAGGTTTGCCCCGCCTCACCAAATGTTTTCTAAATTCAGTTGAACGCTAGCCCACATCGACAAGGTTGACACAAGAGTGGCTTTGATACCATCGGTAATGATCCAATCCGCTAGTGATATTGTCCACTTTGAGCCTAGGTCCACACGATTTTAAAACGTGTCACTAGTAGGTACGACCTATTTACTTATATACCCAACATCTCTCCTGTGTTTTGTTGATGTGGAACTTCTCATTTTAAGATAGGTTGTTAAAATAGTTCAAGTAAAAAACTTACTCAACTGATAGTTCAAATATAAAACTCAAAAAAAATCCTTAACTCTAACCAATAACATGTCAGATTCCTTCATCTCATGCCACAAATATACGGATATAGATAGATATACATAATTATTTTTTTTATTTTGATATGAAATTCACCTAAAATAAGTATATATATCCTAGCAAAGCCCTTTGGATTTCAGCCGTCATCAGTGACTTAATATCGATAATTTTTTGTGAAACCATACTATTTACTAATATCATTAATGTACACATGCATGGAAGATTTTGTGTGTTTGACCTTAAACATATTTCTCGCTTCAACTTCTTCAAACGAATAGATACCCAGTATTTTTCTGAACTTGAGAAAAATCTCCTTCTTCAAAGCCTTAGTGAAGATATCTGCTACTTGATCTTAGTTGTTGCAATAATGCAATTCAATTACACCATCATTTGAAAGGGCTCTTAAGAAATGATACCTTACATCTATGTGTTAACTTCTCTCATAAAATATCAAATTTTGGACAATTTGATAGCTTAACTATTGTCACAATATATGGGAGTATCATAAGTTTGCCTGCAGTGAACTTCTTGTAGCTTCCTAAGCCAGATAGATTAACATACATATGATGTTGTAGCAACAAAATCTACTTCTGTGATGGATAAAGTTACTATAGGCTACTTCATAGGTGACCATGAAACCACATTGGATCCTATCATAAATAGGAAACCGCTGGTACTTTTCCTATCATCTCAATCTTCTTTATAATCATTATCTATAAACTCTATCAATAATGAACTTCCTTTCCTTTTATACGATAAATTATGACTAATTGAGCCTTGCAAAAACTTCAGAATGTGCTTGCATGTACCTGCTAATGATGTTGACAGCATACATAATGTCAGGTCGAGTTTTTGTGAGATACATCAAGCTTCCTATTAATTGCTTGTAGTAGGTTCTATCTATAATTTGGCTTTTTGGATCGTTATCTAACTTCAAGTTAGGATCAATTGATGTATAAATCGATTTGCGATCCTACAAACAGATTTGCACTTCTCTATTTGAAACTTGAGCAACAAATCTTACAGATATTTCTTTTGATAAATAAAGATGAATCTTCAGATTGGACAACCACTAAACCAAGGAAGTAATCCATACTTCAATCAGTCTTATCAAACTCTTTCATCATGAACTCTTTAAATTATTTAAACATAGTCTCAATATTTTCAATATAAATTAAGTCATCAACATATAGACAGACAATGAGAATATTACCTATATTGTGTTTGATATAAAGAGTCTGCTCACATATTCCTCTATGGAATAAGCATTTGTGCAACTATATGTAACACCGCGTACGTTGAAAAGTTGAAAAATTGAAAAAACAACTTGCAGGAATATGGTTATGACAGGACAGCACAAGCCCATCTACGGCTCGTGATTTGATCCATAAATCATAGACAAGAATTGTGAATGGGCACAATATTTGGTGAAATTTTGAAAATTGAAAGTCAATGTATGAAACCTTTTTATGATTCGTACATAGAGTTACGAGTCCTGAACAATAGTCATAAATAGGGTTATTGAGGGGTAAATTTTTCTAAGTCTGGGAGATATTTATGAGTGTTATCTATGACCTGTAAAAGAAATTACGGATCGTAAAGGAGTTTTTGTGGATAGGGTTTAGAGACCCTTTCCAAAGGCAAAAAAATATAACCAGGATGAAACCTATGAGCCACAAGCCGTAGTTCAATCTACGACTCGTAGATTGGGGTCCAATAATTTTTAATAAAGGATTTTTTGGTCATTTCCTACCCGACTAGTTCCTGAACTACGTCATTTTGATGCCCCAACCAACCATCCCTAACCAACTTAAATTTGATTAAACTTCTCTTAATCTCATTCTCTCCTAAGATTCTCTAAAATTTCCAAGGTCTTTCTCTCTCAAAGACTCTCCATTGAAGTGCATAAGGTTTCAAGTTCTGAAAGGAAGATCAAGGTCAAATCTTTTCATTTCTCTTGAATTCCTTCAAGTAGGCATGTGAGTCTTCATCCATGGACCTATTTCGTCTATGGAGACCAAATCAAACTCTACTTTTTTTCATGTTTCAAGCATGAATTTTATGGATTTTAATGATTTCTCCTTAATTGATTGAATTATGATTACTATTTGATTAATTTACTTAATTATATATGAATTATGATGATTTACATGAATTGCATGATTTTCAATATATTTACAATGAATTTCAATTACATATTGATCAAGGCTTATGAAATTGATATGGATTCCATTAATTATGATTCAATTTGATTTCAATTGCATGATTATACGTGAATTTTATTTAATTTCATGATTTTAGACTCAATTGACTATGAACTCATATTTTGTCCTAATTTCTATTTCAAGTTATGATTCATGAATAAGACTCCAAGTATGTATATGATCATGATTATGAAAGGGTGACTTAATACCCTATCATTTTTATGCAAGTTGACAGGATGGGAATATACCCACACTTTATGCAAGTTAAGTAGATGGCCTATTCTTATGAATTGAATTGATTTATTTTGGTATTATACCTACCTTACAAGTTATGAAAGTATTTTTATAAGTTAGGGATTATATATATATATATATATATAATATATATACTGCATGTTACATATTCCTTGGAGTTTGACTTAGCATCAAATAAAAATTAAGGTGGGGGCTCGATCTAAGGGGTCCTTATATAAAGTCTTAAGTCTCATAACTACGTGCCACCATAGGTTTATGTTGCTGGAAAGATTAACTAGTAGATCCACATATATCATTACGTTATGCCACCCACTTTGTGGGATATAGTCTACCTTGACAAGTAGGCTACTCTTTATTGTCGGTTATGATCTTATTCCCACATAAGTATGTATAAGGATATGAGATGCTTTATAATGTTTCCATTAATGATTTTTTTAAGATACATTGATAATTCATCATCTCTTATGCCTATTTTCTTGATATGATTATACATATTATTTACCATGATATAATGTTCTCTTATTGGATTGCATGCCTACATACTTAGTACATTCCAACGTACTAACACATACTCTTTGACTACATGATATCACCATGTAGGGACAGACGACAACACCACTACTCCTCACTATTGTGGCTAGATTTGGAATTCTACTTTTAAAGATTTGGTGAGTTTTCATGCTTCGGGGACAAGCCTTTACTTTCGTGCTTATGTTGTTAGGTCAAGACACTCTTTGTATTTTGTTATCTTAAGGGTGAGCTAGTGGCATGTTCCAGTCCCTGCCAAGATCTAGACTAGTAGAGGCATGTTTTGGACATATGTTGATGTAATTTCATTTAATGGGAAGACTCTTGATCCTTATGTTTAGCTTGTCTTTAAGACTTAGTTTTCACTTGCTTTACTTATATTAATGTTTTATTTCCTTATGTATGCTTATGTTATGCTAAGATGCTTGGATCGAGAACCTTCGGGTTCCACATTCAGCGTGTTACGACTAGGCCTTGGGCTTGGATTATGACACTGTATCAAGCTCTTGATGCTTATTTCAATTCATATAATGCCTTTTTCAATCTATACACCTTGTGCTTTTTACCAACTCTGATATAGTTGGGAGGTTGATCAACATACACCTTTTCAACTAGGTTCCCATGTACAAAATATTAATTTTATATTTAGTTGATACATCGATCATCCATTTTGATATGCCAACTCGGAAATTAGCCTAATTGTATCATATCTTGTAACCACTGCAAACACTTCAGCATAATCAACACTATACTCTTACTTTTACCTTTTTACAATTAATCTAGCTTTGTATCTGTCTATATCTCCATTTTCTTTCAACTTTGTCTTGAACATCTATTTTACACCAATACTTTTTTAGCTGTTTTCAGGTGTTGTTCTTCTCAATGGTAGATATTTTCTCTTCCATTACTTTCTGCCATTTTGGTTGCTTCACTGCATCATTAACATAATTGGTTCACATTCTGCAAGCAAACAAAAATAATTTATGGTGTCAACTCTAGTTATTATCCAAGCAGGTCTCTTTCTCTTCCTTTGTTCTCTTTGGGTACTAGAAGTACTTGAACTTTGATTTGAAGATTCAACCTGTTGTAATTGTTGTCTATCATGCTGGTTTGTTTCATTGTTGGTTTGTTATTCATCATAAAAAATTGCTAGAGTATGTTGTTTAGCTTCTCCTCCATTCCACTACCAAATCTCTTCTTCAGAAAAGATCACTTCTCTGCTAATAATCATATTATGCATGTGTTGTTGGACTATATAATTTATAAGCTTTTGGACTTTTTCTATTTCAAGAAATACACAGTTTTCTCCTTTATCATCTAACTTCTTTCGTTTCTGATTTGGTACATGTGCATAGCAAGTGTAGCCAAAATTTTTAAAATGACTTACATCAAATTTTCTTTCATTCTAAGCTTTTTCAAGTATCATATTTCAAATGGTCAAAGTTGGGCTCCTATTCAAAATATGTACACTCGAGTTTATTGCTTCAAATCAAAATCTCTTTGTTACTTTGTGTAACAACCCAAAATTTTTTGAAAACTCCTTATGGTTGACCTTATATAATGTACTACTGGTCATGGTTGAGTTTTGGTAGCCACGGGTTGAATTTAAGTGGCCGAACGCAAAACGGATCATTTTGGGGCCTACAGAGGCCGTTTGGACAGTGAACTTCACAGGTCCATAACTTTTGATGTACGTTGAACCGTGTGGGACACTACATATGA
>JBCEWC010018154.1:0-12108 GCA_038996855.1 Solanum aculeatissimum
TTTTTTGCGGCATTTTTGTAGGAATTGTTGTTCAACAGTAAGAAGTCCATCAATTGAGCACCAATTAGATACTCGAGAAGTTGATCATTAGTAAAAGCTGAAAGATTTCTTGAAGAGTTTTGTCGAAGTCTTTGGATGCCACAATGCCACAAATTATCTCCGTAGGGAAATAACAAAGGGTATTGCAATGAATCGTAGTAACCATAGTAATAGTGCACTAATTGGCTAGTATCACAGTCAGTGTAAATTCTAATGTGGTGCGTAGTGAGAATATTCCGCGATTCATTGTTAGCCCATATACCACCAACTTCTGAGACACTGGGCATATTATATGTTCATTGGTCTAACGTAGAATCACAGTTTAGTGCAATATAGAAATTAGATAGGTTTGGAATGTCAGTTAAGGATTTCAAAAACATAGAATATGAATTGATCTTTAGAATGTCTATTAACTTTGCAATGACTGATTGGTCAAGATTTTCTGAGAACATTATGTTGTTAATTATATCACATTCATTATCATAAAGGTAAATTTGCAAATTTCTGACTTCATTATTAGCAGGAAGGAGACTATTTATGAAATGATACATTTGTCCTTGAACTTTAAATGTATATATACCTTGAGTCCTCTTTGCTAATTCTTTATCGTACTTTACTCCAAGTGAAGTAAAAGCAAATATATTATTATATGTTCGGATATACGTGCGGAAATGATTAGATTCGTCATTTACACCAAAGTACAATTTTTTTTTAACATTGGAGGTAAGTCATGTGAGGTTAATTTGACAGTGTCATTACTACAACAGAATCCAGCAGATTCATATTGGAATCTTCTAGCAGCACAAAATTTGCAGTTTGGAACTTGTTTCAATAGAGCAGGACTACATGGCAGTGAGTTCATATTCCAACAATTCAGTTGGCCTACCTGAGGGTCTGTAAAATGGAAGTACAATTAAGCAAGAGTTAAGGTAGAAGGAACGGATGAATGAGGTAATAGAATAACAACGTCAGAAGAAACCTGTAGTAGCTGGTTGTGGTTGGCCGAAGTTGGGATGTTTGTTACATGTTGTGGATGTTGATCCTCTAAGGGCACGAGCGTTATTACATTTAAAATAAGTAGAGAATTTCAATTTTTAAGGACGCAAAAAAGGCCAAATGTAGTTGTTGCTAACCTACTTCGTAGATAGCAACACATTGATTTAACGCCTCATCATAGGCTGTTGTTGGGGAGTTGTTTCTATTGATCGTAGAAGGAAAAAGTGGAAGTACAATCAAGGCGGAGACGCAGCTGGAGAAAAATGAGGATGTTTGCGAGCAAAATATGCAGCCCGACGTTGCTGGAGAAGAGCAGCTTTTTTGTCAGGCGGCATTTGTTGGTAGGCAATTCTGCGTTTTAGATTTTTTGCAGCATTTTTTGAAGTGTTTGGTTGTTCGTGAGGAGGTGTATTCATTTTTCATTAAGAGGATCTTAATATGCAGTTATGTCTGCGAATAAAGAGAATATAAAATAAAATACAAAGCGCAAATATAGGATATTAGAATCAAACAAATGGGAGGTAAGGATGCAATGACTTACAGCGTATTGGCAGAAAGTACACCTTTTGGTACGCGCAGAAGTTAAACCTGCATTCGAGAATCCTGCCAAAGGTAAGAGTAAACATTCATTATAATAAAAAAATTTAAACAAAAGGAAAACGAACATAAAGAACGAAGGAAACAAAGAAGGAAGTAGAAAGGGAGGAAGTGTTTATCTAAAACATCTATTGACAGTATATAAAGTAAACAAAATATAATTCTGTGTTTAGGTTTTTACTTTAGAGCTAAATAGGTGTCAGTTATTTTTTCGTAGATTTTTATGACAGTTTAATGATCTCTCTTATTTAGTTAAGTTTTTTTTGTATTGATCATTGGATGTCATTAGTTACCTGAAAGGTTTACACAATCAGTTAGAATTTCAACTTTGCACTTTTATATATTGTTCAACAATTGGGGTGATATTGACATTGCAAATGGGGTATCTAGAAATTGAAACAGTTGGGTGATTTTAATCAATTTCAATAAACAATTTGGTTCTTTGAACTATGTTTTGTGAGGGTAATTTTGTTTTGGGAGTCGAGTTTTCTCTTAAGAAAATCGTCTGAGGATGGTGGAACTTTAATATTGCCTGTGAAGAGAGTTCTTAATTTACTTTATTCTCCTGTAATGTCCTTTTTCAGTTGTTAATCATTGTTTATACCCCCTAGTCGTTTCATTTTACACCCCCACCCCCACACAGGGGGGGATGAAAATGGGGTCGACGTGGGGAGAAGACAGGAATGTGCCTCTGTAGTTGGGTTTGTAAGAATCAGTCTCAGGGAAGTGTGTAGGATAGTAAATATTTGCCTGTATATCTGTTGGAATCATGGCTACTTTCAAGAAGTTGGGGTTTCGACGCACTTTAATTTGGTATTGCTCTTTTGGTGTATGTTTAGGTGGTCTATGCTTTGGCTTCCTAACCAGTAGCAGGTACATCACACCGCAAGAGAAGAAGCAAAAACAAGTTACATGATTCTGAAAATGAGGAATATTTTCATTCAATTTCTTATTTTCCATTTTGTATTAAGTTTGTGGTAAAAAAGTCTCACATTAGGGATAAAACATGTGTTGAAAGATCAGAACAAAAAAGTTTCAAAAATCAAACTAAAGGCAACTTTTATTGCGGGCAAAGTTTGCTACAGTCCAAGGGGAAAGGAAGTTGTTGTCCAGCTGAAGTAAACCGAAAATGTCCTTTAATGATATTGTATAGAAATGAATAGTTGAGTTTCTACTCTTTGAATTCAAATTTTGATATCCTAAGTAGTACAAGGTATGGAGTGTTAGCTTAAAAAGGTATGGTCAAATTAAGAAACAATCCGAGAAAGCAAAATTCGAGAAATAACAATTAACAGGAAGAGGATATATACCCAAAATATTTTAGAACAGTGTATTGAAATATGAATAGATGAGGCGGCGATTTCTTATATAGAGAGAGTTTGAAGGAAGAAAAAACAAGATATTGGCATTAGTAGTATCAAATTGATAACACTTTCTTGAGTTAAGGGTCTGTCAGAAATAATTTTTGTACCTAGGAATAGGTAGGGGCAAAGCTTTTGGACCATAAATCACTTCGTATGTACTCCAAATCTATGTAGAAAATGATAAGGACACATGAGTTTACAAGTAGAATATGGCATTAGTAGTATGGAAACCTGCACAAATAAAATAGAGGACCGGAATTTGAGCTCTCACTATTGAGCAAATAGATCAGAAAACCAATAAATTAGAGAATAATTTCCTTTGGAAGGAGTATTCTGTCTACATGACTTTCAAAATCCAACAGTTCGCCCTAAATTATTTATACCAGCTAATTGTTAGGCAGTTATGAGTTTCCTAATATACTGTTTCCTGTAATAATGACGTGGGCTAGTGGCAAGCAACATTGCTCTTGGATATGTCTTTAAGTTACATGAAGTAATTTTATGCAGCTGGAGGAAAACTGATCAGTTGAATTTTCACAGAGAACATAGGACGATGCGGAAAATCAAAGAGTTCGAAGAAAAGTGAGAGTATATATTCCTATTATAAAAGTTCACTCTCAGAATTAATCCTATTATGAAGGTAAGCAGCAGGGAACCTGTGTTGGTTCGTAATGGAAACCTTCTTTGCAAATGACTATGGAAAATGAACAGTGGGAAAGAGACTTTGTGGTGGAATGTCAGAATATCGTTAAATGATTGCCACGACTGGTAGTTGTTGCAAATAGCTCTACATCTTATGAGGAGTTCTACATCCTATGAGGAATAAAAGGAAGATGTTGAACTTGGATGGAGTTACTGTGACCAGCGCAAGGATTGAAATCTCCATTTTCGCCAACCATCTTATCACCACCTAGTTAACTCTAGGATGGATAGTATATGACTTTTGTAGTGTAATCTTCAGAAAATTTATCAGAAAGAGTGTTCACTAGAAGAAGCAGGACATTTGTAACTGCGGAAATGAAATTCAAAAACTTTTAGAGGGGAAAAGTTGATGTAGAGTTACATTTTCAACAATCTAACAATTAGTAAACTTATAGAAGATAAAGAAGTTGGTGTTAAATTCAAGAAGAGGGAATCGGTGAAAGCAGGCAGAAAAGATCAGCTAACTACGTAACATGTGATGGAACAGGTAAAATATTGACCGAGAAAAGAAGCCAAGCGACTCCTATCTTTCTCCATTTTTAAACTTGCACAACTGCAGCATAGTCAACGAAGCGAACGCTGCAGTGCGAAGTTGAATTGAAGTGGTATACATCTCTTATTGTTTGGTGTTTTAGGATAGCTTGGACGGTGAAGCAAGAGTTTTGGCTGACCCAAACGCACCCACCAAGGATAATGTGTAGAACTGTTGTATATAATTTTATATATGTAAGAGTTTCTGTACTAATTAGTAGAATACTATTTCTAATAGGTCTTTCGTAATATGGTGCCTCTCATTTTTCTATGGTGAAATAATTTCTCGTAATATATTGTTTCCTGTAATAATGACGTGGGGTAGTGGCAAGCAACATTGCTCTTGGATATGTCTTTAAGTTACTTGAAGTAATTTTATGCAGCTGGAGGAAAATTGATCAGTTGAATTTTCACAGAGAACATGGGAAGATGCGGAAAATCAAAGAGTTCGAAGCAAAGTGAGAGTATATATTCCTATTATAAGAGTTAACTCTCAGAAGTAATCCTATTATGAAGGTAAGCAGCAGGAACCTGTGTTGGTTCGTAATGGAAACCTCCTTTGCAAATGACTATGCGAAATGAACAGTGGGAAAGAGACTTTATGGTGGAATGCCAGAATATCGTTAAATGATTGCCACGGCTGGTAGCTATTGCAAATAGCTCTACATCTTATGAGGAGTTCTACATCCTATGAGGAATAAAAGGAAGATGTTGAACTTGGATGGAGTTGCTGTGACCAGCGCAAGGCTTGAAATCAACATTTTCGCCAACCATCTTATCACCACCTAGTTTGTTTAACTCTGGATGGATAGTATATGACATTGGTAGTGTAATCTTCAGAAAATTTGTCAGAAAGAGTGTTCACTGGAAGAAGCAGGACATTTTAACTGCGGAAATGAAATTCAAAAACTTTTAGAGAGGAAAAGTTGTTGTAGAGTTACATTTTCAACAATCTAACAATTAGTAAACTTATAGAAGATAAAGAAGTTGGCGTTAAATTCTAGAAGAGAGAATCGGTGAAAGCAGGAGGAAAAGATCAGCAAACTACATAACATGTGATGAAACAGGTAAAATATTGACCGAGAAAAGAGGTCAAGTGACTCCTATCTTTCTCCTTTTTTAAACTTGCACGACTGCAACACAGTCAACAAAGCGAACTCTGTAGTGCGAAGTTGAATTGAAGTGGTATACATCTCTTATTGTTTGGTGTTTTAGGATAGGTTGGACGATGAAGAAGGAGTTTTGGCTGACCTAAACGCACCCACCAAGGATAATGTGTAGAACTCTTGTATATAATTTTATATATGTAAACGTTTCTGTACTAATTAGTAGAATACTATTTCTAATAGGTCTTTCGTAATATGGTGCCTCTCATTTTTCTATGGTGAAACAATTTTCAATAGAAAGAGAATATTACAAAATATATGAGTAGTAAGTTTACTGTTTTGATAAATGAAATGAAGGGGGAAACTTTTGATATATTTACTTATGTTCATTCACAGAGAAGCACAAATATAAAATGAGCAGAGGAAACAAACAGAAAATATTGTGATAGGAAGAGCATGTTAAGTTTAGTCTTCATTAGAAAAAGTTTTATACAAGCAACAGTTTTCCTAGATAAGCTACTGGAAATGTACAAAACATTTTGATGAACAACAACATATTACATGAGATTATAGTACAAGCTTAGCATGTTGCGTTGACGGAAGCATCACACCTCAACATAAGAAGTGCTATTTTCAGAACTGATGCACTGATAATTCTAATATTACCCTTTAATAGATCACTCAATCAATCAAGTATAAACCTATCACTCTCACATCTTATTTATTTTTACTTTAAATCAGTTAGTGGCAGTTGTCAGTTTTAAAAGTCAAATAATACTAATTGGGGGAGTGTTCAAAACGTCGGAAGGTTAATGTGAGAGAAAATTGGATGGAAGATGGGATTTTGAATAAGAAGCGACGAAAGGAGGATGGGGATTTAGATAGAAGGAAGCAACAAAGTGATGTGAACATTGTATCTGGTAAAGAGCAGCAGATGGAAGATTGAATTTTAAGTAAGAGGCGAGGAAAGAAGGATAGGGACTTAGTTAACAGGAATCACAGAATTGATGTGAAGGTTTTACATGGTAAGAAACAGATAGTTGGAATAGTACCCTGTTTTGTTTTGTTTCAAACTAAACAGGTGAAGACTGCCCTTTTTAACTCTGGACGGATAGGATATGGCATTTGTAGTGTAATCTTCAAAAATTTTGTCACAAAGAGAGTTCACTGCAAGGAACAACACATTTTTAACTGTCAAAATGAAATTCAAAAACTTGTAGAGAGGAAAAGTTGGTGTAGAGTTACATTTTCAGCAATGTAACAATTAGTAAACTTATAGAAGATGGAAAAGGTGGTGTTGAATTCAAGAAGGAGGGAGTCGCTGAAAGCGGGCGGGAATGATCAACTAACTATATGGACACATTCACGTAAATAACGTATGATCGAACAAGTGAAATATTGAGCAGGAGAACAGACCAACCAATATCATCTTATTGACTACACAACTAACCACAACAGCAGGAGTTATTCTACTAAATCCTTAAATCAAAATCAAGTCAGGTTTCATAACCATAACACTTATTCAGAGGTTCACGTATCCAATTTTAACTCGAAGTTCCTTATTTTGCCCCACATAAAAGCAGTGCTATAATATCATGCGCTCAATGGTGAAAATAGGAGCAACAACCAGCACGAGGGTAATTATAGTGCAAAAACTATCTGTTGTACAAAGTTGATAATTGTAAGCAAATGAACAAAGTTAGAAGTCATTTGGAAAGGAAAAGCATCAAAACAACAGGGAAATACCATGGGGCTTTTTCAGACATGAGAATGTATATTTTAGTGCACCTACGACCGGGGGAAAATTCTTTAATGGCATAGTGTAACTGACCACTGATTCCTAGTTCACTTTCCTTGACGAATAAATCAAATTAAGTATTTTAGGAATTTCATGGAAGTATTCTGCAGCACACACCATTTCGTTCACCTAAAAATTTCACTTACGATGGAAATGACATATTTGAACTCCTACACCTAACAATGCTGAGACAGAAGTGGTGCTGACTGTTTCCGTCGTAGTTATAAAATTCAGTTTAAATTTGGTGTACAAATTATGAAATAAACACACATGAATTAAGGGATTAAATCAAACATGTTGCATGCGAACAAAATTTCACATTTCAAATAGAAGTTAAAAGAGAAACCTATAAATACAAATCAGTTTATACCCCACTCCTGAATAACATTCTTTAATTAGAAAGCTGCAGTAATATTTATAGAGAATTAAAAAAAAATCACTAACTAAAGAGAGGTTGGAAATTGAGTATCTATTTTAAAACAAACATAGACAAATTGAAAATTTTGTTGATATACATATTGACAAGCCATCAGAAATTTTAACAAATACCTAAATGGGATGACAAATGTTTCTGAAGTTTGAGCAAGAGACGCAGTCTCCATCATCTTTAACAGTTTGAATTTGTTTATATTTACAATCTATTTCCTCAAAATCCACTTTAAATAAAGGAAAAAGAAAAAGAGAAAAATCTACATCTATAATCTTTCCCATATATATTCGCCTAAAAGGAATCATTAATTGCATCCAAAAACTGTTTTAAAAAAATGATGAAAAAAAGGAATAAGAAAGAAAACTCCAGAGTTGAAGCAGCGAAATCAACCCTGGCAGTTTCATCGAATCTCACACTTATGGTTTCTCTGAGCAAAATTTCTAGGAAGGTCATATCAGGTTTTACCTTTTTTCATCAAATTAAATCAAAGACGAAGAAAGCCAGAACAGAGGGAAATGTATAGCATAATAGGGAAGACGGAGAAGAGAGTCGCACCTTGGTCGTTCGGCGGAATACGCAAGGCATGCAGACCCAAACTAGAGGAAGAAGGACGGCGGAGGTTTCTTTATATGTACGCAAAGAGTTCAGCAGAAAAGGAGAGAAGGCAGAAGTGGAATACATATGTCAGGCAGCTGGATCGACCTGCGCGAATCGAGACCATGCGGACAGCGAAGAAGAGCGGGAGACATCGGTGCAGCAGAAGCATGCCGTCAACCGTGCTGGGCATGCGAGTGGCCGCACTGGCCATGTGAATGGCCGCGCCGGGCATGTGAATGGCCACTGAGGAAATACAACCGAGGAAGAAAGTGACTCCAAGCCGTAGAAAGTGACGCTATCTGGAAAGCCACAAATATGAACCATTCTTTGACCCTGATGTTCACTCTATTTACGAAAGTGGCAGGGGACGCCACAAATATGAAGCATTGTTTGACCCTAATGTTCACTCTATTTACGGAAGTGCCAGTGGATGACCACAAGCAGGAACCCACACTTTGTAGTGTAAACTTCAGAAAATTTGTCAGAAAGAGTGTTCACCGGAAGAAGCAGGACATTTTTAACTGCGGAAATGAAATTCAAAAACTTTTAGAGAGGAAAAGTTGATGTAGCGTTACATTTTCAACAATCTAACAATTAGTAAACTTATAGAAGATAAAGAAGTTGGCGTTAAATTCAAGAAGAGGGAATCGGTGAAAGCAGGCGGAAAAGAT
Organism: Solanum aculeatissimum; assembly: GCA_038996855.1. Lineage (NCBI taxonomy): Eukaryota > Viridiplantae > Streptophyta > Magnoliopsida > Solanales > Solanaceae > Solanum > Solanum aculeatissimum. The sequence continues at coordinate 8,832 of JBCEWC010018154.1, forward strand.
CAACTAACTACATAACATGTGATGTAACAGGTAAAATATTGACCGAGAAAAGAGGTCAAGAGACTCCTATCTTTCTCCATTTTTAAACTTGTACAACTGCAGCACAGTCAACAAAGCGAACGCTGCAGTGCGAAGTTGAGTTGAAGTGGTATACATCTCTTATTGTTTGGTGTTTTAGGATAGGTTGGACGGTGAAGCAGGAGTTTTGGCTGACCTAAACACACCCACCAAGGATAATGTGTAGAACTCTTGTATATAATTTTATATATGTAAGAGTTTCTGTACTAATTAGTGGAATACTATTTCTAATAGGTCTTTCGTAATATGGTGCCTCTCATTTTTCTATGGTGAAACAATTTTCAATAGAAAGAGAATATTACAAAATATATGAGTAGTAAGTTTACTGTTTTGATAAATGAAATGAAGGGGGAAACTTTTGATATATTTACTTATGTTCATACACAGTGAAGCACAAATATAAAATGAGCAGAGGAAACAAACGGAAAATATTGTGATAGGAAGAGCATGTTAAGTTTAGTCTTCATTAGAAAAAGTTTTATACAAGCAACAGTTTTTCTAGAAAAGCTACTGGAAATGTACAAAAACTTTTGATGAACAACAACATGTTACATGAGATTATAGTGCAAGCTTAGCATGTTGCGTTGACGGAAGCATTACACCTCAACATAAGAAGTGCTATTTTCAGAACTGATGCACTGATAATTCTAATATTACCCTTTAATAGATCACTCAATCAATCAAGTATTAACCTATCACTCTCACATCTTATTTATTTTTACTTTCAAATCAGTTAGTGGCAGTTGTAGGTTTTAAAAGTCAAATAATACAAATTGGGGGAGTGGTCAAAACGTCGGAAGGTTAATGTGAGAGAAAATTGGACGGAAGATGGGATTTTGAGTAAAAAACGACAAAAGGAGGATGGGGATTTAGATAGAAGGAAGCAACAAAGTGATGTGAACATTGTATCTGGTAAGGAGCAGTAGATGGAAGATTGAATTTTAAGTAAGAGGCGAGGAAAGAAGGATAGGGACTTAGTTAACAGGAATCACAGAATTGATGTAAAGGTTTTACATGGTAAGAAGCAGATAGTTGGAGTAGTACCCTGTTTTGTTTTGTTTTGTTTCAAACTAAGCAGGTGAAGACAACCTTTTTTAATTCTGGATGGATAGGATATGACATTTGTAGTGTAATCTTCAAAAATTTTGTCACAAAGAAAGTATACTACAAGGAACAACACATTTTTAACTGTCAAAATGAAATTCAAAAACTTTGTAGAGAGGAAAAGTTGGTGTAGAGTTACATTTTCAGCAATGTAACAATTAGTAAACTTGTAGAAGATGGAAAAGGTGGCGTTGAATTCAAGAAGCAGGGAGTCTCTGAAAGCGGGCGAGAACGATCAACTAACTATATGGACACATTCACGTACATAACGTATGATTGAACAAGTGAAATATTGAGCAGGAGAACATACCAACCAATATCATCTTATTGACTACACAACTAACCACAACAGCAGGAGTTATTCTACAAAATCCTTAAATCAAAATCAAGTCAGGTTTCATAACCATATCACTTATTCAGAGGTTCACGTATCCAATTTTAACCCAAAGTTCCTTATTTTGCCCCACATAAAATCAGTGCTATAATATCATGCGCTCAATGGTGAAAATAGGAGCAACAACCAGCACGAGGATAATTATAGTGCAAAAAATATCTGTTGTACAATGTTGATAATTGTAAGCAAATGAACAAAGATAGAAGTCATTTGGAAAGGAAATGTGTCAAAACTACAGGGAAAGACCATAGGGTTTTTTCAGACACTAGAATGTATATTTTAGTGCACCTACAGCCAGGGAAAAATTCTTTAATGACATAGTGTAACTGACCACTGATTCCTAGTTTACTTTCCTAGATGAATAAATCAAATTAAGTCTTTGAGGAATTTCATGGAAGTATTCTGTAGCACACACCAATTCCTTCACCTAAAAATTTCACTTACGATGGAAACGACATATTTGAACTCCTACACCTAACAATGCTGAGACAGAAGTGGTGCTGGCTGTTTCCGTCATAGTTATAAAATTCAGTTCAAATTTGGTGTACAAATTATGAAATAAACACACATGAATTCAGGGATTAAATCAAACATGTTGCATGCAAACAAAATTTCACATTTCAAATAGAAGTTAAATAGAGAAACCGAAAAATACAAATCAGTTTATACCCCACTCCTGAATAACATTCTTTAATTAGAAAGCTGCAGTAATATTTATAGAAAATTAAAAAAAAATCACTAACTAAAGAGAGACTGGAAATTGAGTATCTATTTCAAAACAAACATAGACAAATTGAAAAATTTGTTGGTATACATATTGACAAGCCATCAGAAATTTTGACAAATACTTAAATGGGATGACAAATGTTTCTGATGTTTGATCAAGAGACGCAGTCTCCATCTTCTTTAACAGTTTGAATTTGAATATATTTACAATCTATTTCCTCAAAATCCACTTTAAATAAAGGAAAACGAAAAAGAGAAAAATCTACATCTATAATCTTTCCCATATATATTCGCCTAAAAGGAATCATTAATTTCATCCAAAAAGTTTTTTAAAAAAATGATGAAAAGAAAAGGAATAAGAAAGAAAACTCCAAAGTTGAAGCAGCGAAACCAACCCTAGCAGTTTCTTCGAATCTCACACTTATGGTTTCTGATGAGCAAAATTTCTAGGAAGGTCATATTAGGTTTTACCTTTTTTCATCAGATTAAATCAAAGCCTAAGAAAGCCAGGACAGAGGGAAATGTATAGCATAATAGGGAAGATGGAGAAGAGAGTCACACCTTGGTCGTTCGGCGGAATACGCAAGGCATGCATACCCAAACTGGAGGAAGAAGGACGACAGAGGTTCCTTTATATGTACGCAAAGAGTTCAGCAGAAAAGGGGAGAAGGCAGAAGCGGAAGACAGATGTCAGGCAGCTGGATCAACCTGTGCAAATCGAGACCACACGGACAGCGAAGAAGAGCGGGAGACATCGGCGCAGCAGAAGCACGCTGCCCACCGTGCTAGGCATACGAGTGGCCGCACTGGCCATGTGAATGGCCGCGCCGGGCATGTGAATGGCCACTGAGGAGATACAACCGAGGAAGAAAGTGACGCCAAGCCGTAGAAAGTGACACTATCTGGAAAGCCACAAATATGAACCATTCTTTGACCCTGATGTTCACTCTATTTACGAAAGTGGCAGGGGACGCC